>ML794918.1:422224-441760 GCA_009831015.1 Picea engelmannii | reverse complement strand
ATTTGGTTTCTCCTTCATGTTTTAATGAGCGCAAAATAGAGAAAACAATATGCTCAATAGTGTATTTTGTTTTTTAGTTTTAACGAACCTAAAAAAGAGTTAAAATTATAGTTGTGGTGTATATTTTTCATGTCCTTTAATGAGTCTGAAAAAGATATAAAATTGTAGTCGTCTAGTGAGAACAATTGACTTAACAACATGCTCCTATGATCCAAGTGCATGGAACTGACCTAAGAAAGATGAATGGAAATGGTACTGGAAAGTGATATCCACTCTTAGTAGTTGTTCACTCTATGGGTAGATGGATGCAAAAGAAAGGAAAAGCAATAGAAGAGGTGGATGGTGAAAGGATACTACATAAGGGGTAAGTGGAATTTGGGAAAACAACAACACAATGGCAGGGTAAATGACACAAGAAGTGAATGCATAGGAAACCATTAAGCAATATGTAAATTTTAGGAAGCCCTCGTGATATGGACATAATATAGATGAATAGAGGAAAACAAATCTCAATGTCAAGTCATAGTGGGGCTATAGGATGGTTCCTGGGCCTACGGGGGATCACAACATGGGAATAGAATGAAAATCCGAGTGCTAAATAGGGAACCCATGAATGGTGTGAACTATCATAGAAGTTGTGATGTGAAAAATAGAGTGGATTATGTCACAACCTGATGAGATCAAACCTAAGGCATCCGACAACAAAATGGACGACAAATAATGCAAATTGTGGATGCAGGGAAAAACCTATCTCTATGTGCCAGTTTGGGAACACGTTCCTCAAGTTCATTGGAATTTTTCATCTTCATAAAAAAAAATGTTCCTATAATCTTGTCAACACATGTAAACTAGATTCTGGGGTCAAACCATATAGTGAAATCTCAAAAAATGTAAATATTTTTTATTTTTTGGATATGATATATGCAGAAAAAAAAATCACTCACACCATACACCTTTGTACAAGGAACTACACATATTGATACTTTACACAAAGTAAATCTGACTAATAGGCTCAGGCCAAGGATCGTTTTCATAATCAATAAACTCATGAGTGGATGTTGGCATCATATGGATTACCGTGTCAGGGCCATGCCCCATAGAAATGAATTTTTGTATTCGAAGATACTAATATTGCGTGGTTTCATGATCTAGAGAGGTTCCTTGATGATCATCATCAAGACATGAAGGGGGTACAAAAAATCAATCTTCGAAAGAAGGGGAAGCAAACAATTCAGTTTCAAGTTTCAAAAAATATAATTGACGAAGAAAAGGGTGAAGACCAGAAGGTCTACTAGATTCCCTAGCAAATGACCCCAGAATTGGATTACGACTCATCATGCTAGCTCTCAGTGAGTTTGAATAATGAAAGTATTATTGATGCATCACATCATACTTGGGCTTATATAGGGAATCCATGACATTCAGGATGGCCTTATTTTAAGGAAACACAATATATAGGAAATCAGGTGAACTCAGAGAGTAAAAAAACTGTATAGGTGGAGTAGGTTGATCACATGAAATAAGAGGATGGAGGTGTTTAACAATATCAACTGATGATGACAAGATTATCGGGGAGGAAACCTCATTTTGGTTGAGTAGCATGAAATTTCCATAAGATTCATCGTCCTCGAGATGAGGTACCACCCAAGGATCTACAAACTCAAGGGATCCATTGGTAAATGAAGAAATCATATTGATAGGTATTGGGTTGTTATATTATTTGCAATGAAACTCGAGGTGGATCCACTGATAGTCAAATTCAAGGTATATCGACATCAAGTCGAAGGTCGAGGTGGATCAACAAAAATTCAAAGGTCGAGGTGGATCGAGAGAAAGTATAAGGTCGAGGTGATTCGACTGGGTAAAGTCAAAGTTGAAGGTCAAGGTAGTTCGACATGGTAAATACATCGAAGGAAAGTTGAAGAGGTCAACCGACAATAGGTCGATAGGAGGGTGTGTGGAAACTGATTGAAGACCAAATGAAGGATGACTGATAGTTGATGGGTAATCCAACTTGGTAGTCGATTGTAACAAAATCCCTAGATTCAGAGGATTTGTAGCCAATGATATGCATGGATCTATAACCATTTTTGGGTTCCTTTCCTTTAGGTTTTTTCCTTCTATAAATCCTATAAAGAACACATGTTGTAAGGTTGTAAAAGATAATTTTGAATCTTTATATGATAAATGGATAATCTCAAAGAGTCTGTAATTTAGAGGTTGTTGGTCATGTATATGTAAATTGAATTAGCTACAAGGTTGTTCTTGTGTAAGAAAGAGGGTATGATGTTGATTTTTTCTTAGGTGTGGACTAAGGTTAGAAATGTAACGTTTTATTCTGAATGAATAAAACAACAAGAGGGCACAACGCTCAAGGAATGTTGGTTTTCCCTGTTTGGGTTTCGAGGGTAAAATATGTAACACACATGACCTCTAAGTACCCTTTGTAAGGATGGGGCATCAAAATTTCGCTTCCATTAATCATATCAAATATTATTTTCAATATCTCCATCACCTTATGCTCATCAAGAGCTTTCCATCCATCATTACTGTGCACAAATTCAAAATTTGGATAGGAATTTATTCCCTTTCGAAGTTCTGCGAGAATCATTGGTCAAAGGCCATGTGGAGCCCATGTGGATTCACCTCATATGTACTATCCTAAGGTTCCCCGAAGTCCCGCAGCTCCGTAGCACTCCTGCATCTATGGTGGAAATCCATGCACCATTAGATCCATTGATGAGACTTCGTCCTTGTTTAACATACAAGGTTACGAGAATTTAGCATTCAACGCTTCAACATTGAATACCCATTTTTATTTCTACATGCATATCCTCCAAAGTCCCAAAATCTTGAACCCCCGAAGGAGCTCGAAATATTTCCACATAACTTTGGCCTGCGACCCTTTTCGCGTATCTAAGATACTACACCCCAAGTCTCCAGGGTTCCTAAGTCTCAGACTCCTGAAGGGTCCACCCTTACACATCATGACACATTAAGGTTAAAGGTAAGGACATGTAGGTCTCTAGTTCTCCAACTATTGTTAGGGTAAGCAAGCATGTTCTAGGGGGATGACACGTGGAAAGGAAGAGATGAAATGTTGACCCATCAATGGGTGATACTTGTCACGTTCTAATGGGCACATAGGGTATGTGAAAAACATGAATCAGGGTGACACATGGCATGTCAAATGTGGGTCCATGTCACCTTGGGTGATGTCGACGTGCCATGTCACTCCATACTGACTACCTTCCAATGCCCCTTTTAACCCACAGTCGAGATGTGTCCATGTAGATCCATATATCCACGACCTTCGTTACTTCACAACTTCAAGATTCAAAGGTTTTACCCACTCCAACATGTAATAATTCTAAATGCATGAACTAAGAACTAGTAAATCTGACCATTGATGCTTACCTCAGATCAATGGCCTACGTCTTCTCCTGGCTCTAGGATTCAGAGCTTTCCAAGCCTTGAACCACACTCCCTTCTGGAGTTCCGGACTCCGAAAATGCGAAGGACTTTGATCAACGGTCCATGTGTCCTCAATAATGGGTGGTCGAGATCTACTCTAGCCTTCATGCCTTCAGGAGTTATCGATCCGCAATGCAACACACCTCAGATCTTCCAAAGCACAAAAATATGAACCACGCTCAATCTGTCACCATGTGCACCTAGCACCAATGGGCAGGATTTTCTCTGGCCTTTAGAGCTTCGGGAATCTTGCATTCTCTTGTGATTTCACTTCGATTTCGTTGGACAACCAGACTTTTGGATAACCATTTGTCTACGTACATGTGTCCCTATACTATTGATGGCCCATATTAACTTCAGGCTTTGGGACTTTGGAGAATTCATTTCTTTTACGAAGAGCACATAAAATTGGTTGAACTCGTGAAGCCCGAAGGACTTCAAGGGTTTAACACCCATGCTTCTTCTCCCAAATCCAATGTTCATGAAAGACTTTGGCTCCTCTCAAATAGATCTTGTCTGCTCGTCCTACAAACAAAGGAATACTCCCTTTTGAGAACTAAATATCACTATCTTTCTTGATATTCGTTATCCTAAAAATACTTAGGCTTTAGTGCACACTTTGAGCTCTTTCTCCTAATATTAAGACTTAGAAAATATCATGCACACTCCTTGCGCTTTGTCACCTTGATATCCTTTCAACACTTCACTAAGTGTTGGCCCTGTGCACACTTTGCATGGGTCTCTCCTTCGAGATTGTATACTCAGACGAGTATATGTGCACTCCTTCCACTCACTCTATGAAATTTCATGCTATTTCTCCTAAGCTATTGAGTGTAAAAATGATTCTTCCTTCGCACTCCTTGTGTTTCCGTTGTGCACTCTTTGCACTAGGATTTCATAAGAGAAAAAATTGGAACATATAGAACATCAAAGGTTCATTCATTCAAACATGAAATACACACACATGCATATAAACTCCGAAAATAGATAACATAAGATTACCCAATTAACTCAGAGATAAGAAAAATCAGACATTCAAATCATGCATTTCAATCCAAGTGCATAGGGTAAATGAAACACTTATATATTACAGTCGATAACCGATCAACTGACTGTGGGTGTTCACCTTTCCACCCAACCATAGGATCAGAGGCGTTCATTCTTAGCACTCTGGCCGCCCCCATGCCAAGCCATGATATCACTAGGGAACCTTTGTAGTTTCTTAGAGGTTCTTTCTCTATCATAGTCTTTGTGAGGTTTATCAGATGCCGCCTCAACATCAAGCTTGTGACCTTCTACTTAGGTCCTATTTTCTGTGAATTCTCAGAGATCCTTTCTCTTGTTCTCTCCAATAACTAGAACAAATTAATCTTCCCATTCTTCTTCTCAGCTGGAGAGTCTCATGTTCTCTTCCTCTTTCTCTTCCTCTTTATCTCTTGGTTTCTTCTGCTGGCCCCCACCTTCATTTTAACATAGCCAACCACCCACCGGGCGGGCTACGCCACTTAAACATGCTACAACACACCCATCCACCACTAGGTGGGGAAGTCCCAAGACTCAGTTATCTGAACGTATCTCAAATTCTAACAACATCTAATCTAAAATCAAACATGAAAGAACCACATGCATTAGAAAATATCCATGCCACATCATAAAAGAGATAAACAATGTGCCATGCATAAAAAATAGCCAACAGACAAGAACATTAAAAATACATATCTCAGAGATAATTAAATACACAGTGGAAATAAACATTACAAAAAAAACACAGAGAGAACTTATCTTTGTAATTAAACATTCACCAACTAGCTACAGACCAAGGATGTTCCTCCCAACCATAGACATTGTTGTTCATTTAATATCAACAACAGGTCATCTCTAATCCAGGGCTATGAATCCACAAGGACGGGTCCTAGGCCAAGTCTAAAGACAACATATGGATAACTATCTCTCATCTTTCCCAACCTCACAAAAAATCCTAATTTCCATCTCTCTTTCCCCCTCAGCCTGTACAACCCCAAGAAATGAACACCTTTCTCTTCCATGCAGTCCCTGAGGATGTTCCATTTCTATCCAGGGCTCCATTGCTACTGGTCAGATAATCTCCCTACTGGAAACTCCAAGGACTCTCAGCTGTGGACAGTTCCATCTGAATTTCCATCAAGCTCATGCACACAGGCATCCATTCCCTCCTGGAATGATTAGTAAATCATTACAACCATTCAACGATGGCTCTCCTCTTTCTGCCATTTATTTCCATGCTCATCCCAAGGGCACATGAACTAGCATTAGTGAGTGAAGAGGAAGAAAACAAGGGAACAAGGGGAAGAACAACCCCAAACTTCACCCCAAGCCACCCTCACAAAGCCATTCATATCCATGCTCATATGAAGAGCATACGAATGCAACAAGAGTGAGGCTCTTAAAAAAATGAAGAGCGGAAAAGGTGTAACAATGAATGGTGAAGAACAAGTGAATGCCCACCCAAACCAAACATGGATTTATATAATTACTTGGAAATCAATAACCACATGGCCTCCCCCAAGAATCTCATATAACCCTTTTCTCCATAAAATCAATTATGGGTAATCAATAATAATAAAAAGACATAGCCCCTCAAGTCCCCTCTCTTGTGTAATAATATCCCCCTATCTCTTTTGTCCTTATCGATCTTGCATCCTGGGGTGTATTTTATTAATGTATATAAAGTATTACATTTCCTAGGCACTCTGGCCCTTTTTCAACTTTACCAACTCACCAACCTAAGTCATATTTACATAATACATTATAGTTCATAAGGGTTAAAACTGGGATGTTACATCCCCATCCCCTTATTTTGGCATTGTCCTCAGTGCACAACACAAATCCAATGTTATTAACATTACAAATCCAGGCCCTCTGGTCTTAATTCACGTAGGAAATTCGGCCCAATCTTATATACATAGGCACTTTGGACTAAAATTAAACATGTATACATAGGAATTCTGACCCAAAACATGTATAATGATCTTCATAATTTATATTTATGGCAACAATTCCAACCAACAATATCTCCTTCCCTATCATCCCTGCACAACCCAAAGAAATGAACCCCTTTCTCTGCCATGCAGTCCCTTAGGTTGTTCCACTTCTCTCCAGGGATTTAGTTCACTCAACTAAAAAGTTTCAGAGTTGTGGCTTCCAGAACTCCCGCTGCAACAAGTCCATTAGAATTTCTTCATTCTATTCCCTTGTCATTCAGTTGCTCCAACATCACCTTATTTTCTCTCATAGTCTGGTACTTTCCTAGATCTTCATCATTCATCATCAAGGATGATTTTAGGGGCTAAATTTCTCTCATGGGCTAATTTTCCATGGTTTTTCCAAAAACGAGATTCTCTATTTTAAAAATGATTCGCCCAAATTCTATAGGATAAAATTATTTTACCTTAAAAATCGCCAAAATTTTATAAAAACTATATAGAATCCTTAGAAATTTGAATATTTTTACAAAAATATCACAAATCATTTAAAGTTGTCATATGAAGGATTAGTAAGATTCGCCAAGGTTTCTACATTTTAAAATAAATTTCCATCCTTAAAATCATCCCTGTTCATCATTTTCCTACAACATTTCAAATCAACAAGCCTATCAATTCAATATTTGTGCATAAATTTTTCATTTTTTTCTCATAATCCAAGAGTAAATTTTCATAATCCATTACAATACTTATCTGTGTGGTTCACGGATCTGCATCCATATGGTTGTCTCGTTAACTTGGATCACTGTTTTCCTTTAACATACCCATTGTGTGCATGGCCCCAATCAAGAGCTATCAAAGTCTCCTCTTCCTTTTGGTCACTCACCTTCCAGGCCCAGGCTCAAGCATTCCCTTCTCTTCTATATGGTCCCTCAAGCAATCCATCTTTCCTGACAAGGGCTTTCTTGCACAAGAATATTTCTAGAGACTTTATCGAGTCTTATAGCTGAGGCGATTCTCTGGCGTGTGTTACCACAACACAACGTATTCTAGGGTGATCATGTCTTACCATAGTGTCCTCATGTCCAAACAATATCCTTTTCCATGCTTTCCAGCTTCCATATCCAACATCTCATCTGTATTATACACATATAGTCATCATGAGATATCATTATAACCATTTCCAATCATAAATGTCAAATCTATTTTATATAGGAAAACAAAATTTTCCAAGCATGAGCTTTCTACTCATAATGGTTGGCTCTACAACTGTAGATATCAGTCTTTCTTATGGGCTTACATCCCTTCCATATCCAATACAATTCTATCTAAAATTTCTTCAATTTACATTCATCCAAAACAATTCATCAATAATTATCAAATCATTCTTCCCAAAACTGTTTTATATAGGAAAAATAAAACTTCTAGACATGAGCTTTTGCTCATAACAATTCGACTCTTTGCAGCAATAGGCAATGGTATTGTTTATGGGCTTACAACACTGCCATATCCAAGACCCTTTCCTCCTGCAATTTCAACATTCCTCAGCCAAACAAATTATCAATATCTCATGTACAAGATATATATATATATATATATATATATATATATATGGAAATGATTCAAAACAAAATCACAAAGTGATCTTAGAATTGCTTACAACTGCAATTCAATCACTTCCATCAGTCCAACTATGAATTGGAATGAACTCATCATTACATATACATGTATTATCAACCAATATTTTATTTCTTCTATCCGGAAATATTTTTATCACTCTGTCACCTCAACATAGCTTTTATGTAATTTATCATTATGTAGCTTCTTTGACCTGCAACATTTTCTTGTTTTAATATCTAACATCTCCTAAAGTTTTTTCAACTTCACGAGTTAGAAATACTCCCATCATTTCAGTTCTTAGCATAATCATTTCTATGTTATATAATATATTCATGCATTCAATAATTCCACTTGTAAAATTTTCAATAGCTCCAAAATTGATCTTGAAATTGTAACAACAAAAATCCAATCACCTTCAGCTAGTATTCGTATTAAATATAATGCATCTATCCATCATTATGTATTTTTATGACCACAGGATTTTCATAATGCAGTGAAATAACAATCAATGTGCCCATACCCATGGAAAAATCTACACAATGCATTCATGCATTGACTACATAATACCACATAAATATGCCATGCATTCCACCACGATGAGCTGGAAGGTATGGCCAATGACTCAACACATCATCCACACACTTCCAACTGCTTTCCTAACTATTTGGATACCTTCATTTACAACCCAAACACAACACGAATAATATAATCCTTAATTTCTCTTCAGTGTCAGCAAAGAGGTTGCAGTCCAAACATCAGATATACAATAGATACCATTAAGCACTCGCATAGCGCTATCCAACCATATTATGGTCTCACACATGACTAGCTCTATGGATATTCATTGTTGTAGAAGGAGTATGTCTCCTGAATTAACCTGGTTATGATCTCATAACCAATCATAACATAATATGCAACCAACATTTTATCTAAATGCATTCTAGAATCAACAACATTTGCATACTCTAGGCCTTTGGCCATTACATGTCAATTTAAATATTGAAATTAGCTAAGGGAATTCTTACCTCAATTCCCTTCAACACGTATGCATCAACATAAAATAAATGCATACCTACTTGATTGTTATCAACCTACTTGTTGCTATCTGACCAAATGATATTTGTAGAGGCTCATATACTTCCTCCTTCATAATTTTGATCACCATTCCTGCCACCCTCATGGGCGTTCACCTAGATGGAATTCACAAGCAACAACATCCACATCTTTAACCCTAATATATTAGTTTTCCTGAATACATAATCCATCATTAGTCATACTAAAAAATTATCTCATAAGAATAGACTATTCTAAGTTCACAAGAATGTTATATGCATATCCAAGCATGTACATATGAAAAATTACTCCTCCATATGCACCAAGAATTCACTGTAAGCATGCCTACTAATGCATTTGCATTTTAACTTCATTGTATGCCTCATGCACTCTAGTGCATTTATCTTTCAATTCACTTATTTATTTATCTATTTATGTTGTAGTTGGTTGTTCTTGAATTCCTTTAGATCCTTGTTGCCTTGCGTGCTCCCATTCAGTTCATCTGCACTATGGTTCCCTGGTTTGAACAGTTTCCAGCCAAGTTTCACTTGGCCATTCTATAATCCAACCAATGTGTTCTATTTTCAATAGCCTCTCCTAGGCAGTCATATCCAAATTTACCTTTCTGAAACATTCCAACACCCTAGAATGAAGTAGCTCAAACATTCCATCACTCTACTACAACGTTATTGAATCAAATACTATTACTCAGTTTTCCATTAGGTTACTTCATTAACATTTCACTGTGAAACATACATTTCACACCTAATACCATTTCCCAATGGAATTCCATTTCACTCAGTGACACTTTTCAAGTGAGAGAGAATTCCAATTTATTTTCATTAATATCCTGCTTCCACTATGAGCTATGATATCATAAGTGGATTTATTTCACACTTAATCTTTTCAACTATCTACATATTTCTTCCTTCAAGGCTATGCCCTTTAATGAAATTTTTTAACCTGCTAGATTCATATACTATGTGAGGATTCTTTCTTTTGTAGTACCTCATCCAATTTTTGTAAGCTTTGTCATGCTTCCATGAATCTAATATCTGATCTTTTTCTTGAATTGATCTGAGTATATACCTCTAACCCTGCCAAAATCTGCAAGCAATCATCTAGTTAGAATTATACATGTTATACAAAATCATCAATTAAATTTACAGGTACCTTTTCTATTTAATTTATGAAGAAAATTGTATTAATTATAACAGTTATCCAAAATAGAATGATTCTAGTTCATTATCCTCTGAATCAGCTTTCCAATGACTGAAATATCACCCCAACCAGATATCGGATTTGACAGTTAGAGCTCCCTAAAAAACTACTTTCAGTCCCCTAAGTTGATACAGAAAATCGAAAACTGCAAAGGCGCTTCCTTCAAACCAAGTTCCACATGACCATGGCTCGAAACCGTGGGCAAATCCTTCCTGGTGCTTTCCATGTTAGAAATTACTATATTGGAGATCGTGTGGTTGAAAATCGATCAAGGTATGAGATCGACGATCAACACTAATTGCAGGCTGACAACGTGTTAGCTCTTTATCGGAGAGCTCTGTCCCCACAATCTGAAAAGTGCTCACCCAAATCTCTTCTAAATCATGGTTGTTGATCCCTTGTCCTAACGAGATCAATGATGCTAGGAAATAGATGGATGCGAACTAGCACGTTTGCTAATTTTTCCTCCTCTCCCCGTAATGGTCCCCCACCGTTGATTTCTTGTTCATAGATCGACGACTATCCATGGTTCCTGCTTCCTTAGCGCCATGTTCTAATCTCACCCGGATAGGCGCTAGCTCCTTCCTCATATGTGACCTTGGGTTGTGACCCAGGGCTTACCCTCTTGGTGCTTCGCAACTTCAGAACCTTCATCCAAGACCATATCAATGGTCCTCGTCCTCATTCATGATCAATGATTGAGATCCACTTCAGGACTCCGTGCTTCGGGAATTCGGCACTTTCGACCTCCTCTTTCCCTCGGAGTACTCTATACTCAAATTTCTACATCGAGTGTCACGCATCCACCTTAAAAGAATGATTCTACTTCACTTTGAGAATTTGGCCTTCGAAAATATCAACTTCCCCCACTTGCTTCCTCCTAGAATGCTTTCACCTGGATTTCATGATCTAACGACGCATTTCCTCCCGCAGATCGATGACTATGAATCGGTTCCTCTATTTGGGCTTCTGGAGTTTCAAACACTCCTCTTTCAATTTCTCTTGGAGTGCTTTCACCCAAAGTCGACGATCCATCGATGCTTGTTTCTCACATATCAACGACTTTTAATCGCTTCAACTCTTTAGGCTTCGGGAGTTTCAAACTCTCTGCCTTCACTTTCTCTCGGAGTGTCGATCCTCTAAACCATTGCAAGATATATTGTTGCATGTCTTTTTGGATCAACAGTTGATATGTACTCCGGCCTTCGATCCTTCAGGATTTCTCAACCCAACGCAAATTGTCACCTCTTTTTCCTCTAGAGTGCCCAGTCTCTGGACTGCACGATCTGTCGCCACGTGGACAAATACTAGAAGCGGACACATGGCCCAATCAAGCGAGTGACACATGTCACATTCTAACTAACATTTCAATCCTCCACAGGTTCAAAAATCCCTGACACGTGACACACATCCCATGTTTCCACGTCATCCTAGATGACGTCTATGAGAAACATCACTTCGAAATTTCAAGCTTCAAAAGATGTTACGCTTGCACTCCTCAAGTTTCTCGCACTTCAAATTTCTGAACTATTTAACCTTTTGGGGTCCACATCACCTCCAGGTTATTTCATCATGCCCCACCACTTCGACTCTTAGGGATTCAAAACTTCGGGCTTCAGGAGTTTCCATACTAGCACACTCCAATTCCCTCGAACTCCGAATTCCCAAATTGGTCAATCTGTCGACGCGTATCTCCCTTATCGGACAATCCGTATTAACTCTGGACTTCGAGACTTTAGGTAGTTCTTGGCCTAGTGCTTCGCTCCACAAAAACTTCTGGACTACTAAGTCTCCGAAGTGAGAGATATAGCGTCACATGTCCTTATTGATGGATGGTCCATATGAACTTTGGGCTTTTGGCCTTCGTGAGTTTTGGCTTTTCACATCCGTCTTTCTTCCGAAGTGGTTATCCTCCAAAGTGCAGGATCTCCTGCCACATTTCCACTTAGATCATCAGTTTGTGTCTACTCCGGATCTTCATAGCTTCAGGATTCAAGAGTCCTTTATTCACTCAGTTTCTTCTTTCTTCCTCCAGTAGTACGATATCACCTGAAACGTGTCCCCTGCTTGAATATCAACGAACATGAGTGATTGTGGATACTCAACTCGCTCACTCTTTAATTTCCTTACTGATCTTCGCAAAGCGAAGATGCTAATCCATAGTGGGATCGATATCCATTGTTGATATATTGATCTAGCAAGATCAATGATGTTGATCGATTGCGGGATCATAACTTGCATAAACTTTAATTTTCTTCCTGATCCCCGCAATTCCTCCCCATCATTGATTTATCTTTAATGAGATCTGACGGTTGTGACTTAACCTTTTTTGCGACTTCATTGGGTGACCCTTTTTCATCTTCCATTTGATCCAATGATCCTATATCTCTCTTGATCCCACAGTGGCGATCACTCCTACATTCAAAAGGGATGGTCATGATCCTTTAAACCCTTGCAAAGGATCTTTGACGTTCTATCTCCTACGTAAATTTTGCAACGACATTCCTCTTGAGATTTTCAACTTCAAGGTCTGAATTCGAACTCAACCACAAGAATCTGACCAACATACTTGGCCCATTTTAGCTTGGTGTTTCAACCATAATCTCTAATACCAAACTGTAACATACCCAGCCACCCACAGGTCAGGCTATACCACTTAAACAGGCTGCAACACACCCTGCCACCAGCAGGCGAGGCATGTTGTAGTCCAAAGACTTAGTTCTCTGAATGGATCTCTAATTCTAACAACATTTAATCCAAAATCAAGAATGAAATAACCACATGCATAAGACAAGATCCATGGCACAACATAAAAGAGATAAACAATGTGCCATGCATAACAAATAGAAAACAGTCGGGCACATTAAAAATACATATCTGAGAGATAATTAAATACACAATGGAAATAAACATTACACAGAAAACATAGAGAGTACTTATCTTTTCAGGTAAAAGTTCACCAACTGGTTGCAAACCAAGGACGTTCATCCTAACCATAGACATTGTTGTTCATTTACTCTCAACAGTAGGTCACCCCCGAGCCAGGGCTATGAATACACAAGGATGGGTCCTAGGCCAAGTCTAAACACATAATAGATGGCTAACTAGCTCTCAGGTTTCCCAACCTCATAGAAAATCTTAATTTACATCTCTCTTTCTCCCTCAGCCTGAACAACCCCAAAAAATGAAATCCTTTATCTTCCATGCAGTTCTTGAGGCTGTTCCATTTTTCTCCAAGGATCTAGTGCTAATGGTCAGGGAATCTCCCTAATGGAAACTCGAAGGACTCTCATCTGTGGACAGTTCCATCCGAATTTCTATCAATCTCATGCACATAGGCATCCATTCCCTCCTATAATGATTAGTAAATAATTACAACCATTCAACGATGGCTCTCCTCTTCATGCCATTTGTTTCCATGCTCATCCCAAGAGCACACGAACTAGCAGTAATGAGTGAAGAGGAAGAAAACAAGGGAACAAGGGGAAGAAGACAAACCGGGGGAAGAACGACCCCAAACTTCACCCCAAACCACCCTCACGCAACCATTCATATCCATGCTCAGACCAAGAGCATATGAATGCAACAAGAGTGAGGCTCCCAAAAAAATGAAGAGTGGAAAAGGTGTAACAATGAATGATTTAGAACAAGTGAATTCCCACCCAAACAAAATATGGGTTTATATAATTACTTGGAAATCAATAACCACATGGCCTCCCCCAAGAATCTCATGTAACCCTTTTCTCCATAAAATCAATTATGGGTAATAAATAATAATAAAAAGACTTATCCCATCAAGCCTCCTCTCTCTTGGAATAACAGCCCCCTATCTCCTTTTTCATTGTTGATCTTTCATCCAACGGTGTATTTTATTAACGTATATGAAGTATTACATTTCCTAGGTGCTTTGGCCTCTTTTCAACTTTACCGGCTCACTAGCCTAAGTCATATTTACATAATACATTATAGTTCATAAGGGTTAAAACTGGGATGTTACATTTGAATTTATTCTTGCATGCCTTCTTCCTCCTCAGGAAGGTTCTAGATTTTTCATGTTCCTTCTATCAGAAGGAAAATAGGTGAGTTTGGGCCTGGAGAAAAAATTGCGCTCTGTGGTACTTCGGGATGATAGTTTTTTGTCTCCCCAGCTAGACCCTCCATGATTCCATTCAATCGGGGTATTTGATTGTTCAGCCACAAGTCCTTTTCTTATTAACTGATTTCTCCTTGAGATCAATATAAGGCTTATGATTTCAGCAAGGAGAATTGGTATCATTTTTACATAATGAATCCTCTCCACAGTTTCCTCACTCTTTCCTCTAGTGATATCATGACTAGTAATTCAAGGCTTCATCCCCATAGTCAGTTATTGGCAATCCAAACAATAATATATTTACATTGTTATCATTCCATATCATGGTAACCATAATTAATGATTAATTACAAGCTAATGGAAACAAGGATGTTACAATCCCCTCCCCCTTAAAAGGAACATCATCCTCGGTGTTCTTTCTGAGTAACATTTGTCATGCATTTTTCATTTAGCTGCTTTAGGAATCTTGATTCTCTTTCTTGATCAGGGCCTTTCCAGACTCTTGGTCTTTGTCACATGCATTCAATAATATTGGAAAAAAAACATATTAATCACAATTTCATGCGAACATATTTTATTGTTGTGCCAAATTCAAGAAGAAAATTTCAAAATCTATCACAATACTTATCTGTGAATCTCATGGATTTTCATCCACATGGTTGTATTGTTATCTTGGCTCATTGTTTTTCCTGGACATACCCATTGTGTGAATATCCCAATCAATAGTTTATAAGAATTATCAAAGTATCCTCTTCATCGCGGTCACTCACCCTCCAGGCCCAGGCTCAGGCATCCCCTTCTCTCCTATACCGTCCCTCGGGCGATCGATCTTTCCATACCAAGGTTTTCTTTCACAGGAACAATTCTAAATAATTCATTGAGCCTTACAGTCGAGGTGTCCCTCATACTTTCTCTGTTGAGGCGTCTCTCTGGCTTGTGTTGCCACAACCAACATATTCTAGGGTAGTCATGCCTTACCATAGGGATCTCCTGTATCAATAGTATCCTTTTTCATTCTTTCCATATTGATATCATTCACCTATCCTTCCTAGATATATGCTCTTTGTCTCACCAGTATCACCAATATACCGAAATTATGAGATATTATCATCAATTTCAAATTCATAATTTTCTTGCAAATCTGTCACCCACAGATTTGCAAATTCCGCATTTATTTTCAGATCTGTTCCACATAGGAACCAGATTCACAAGTATGGTACTTTCCTCCCCATAGCATTTTATCTCAACATGAAATTGGTCTTCCTTATGGGCTTACAACACTGCCATATCCAAGACCCTTTTCTTTTTTCAATTTCAACATTCCTCAGCCAAACAAATTGTGAGTTTTCTTGCACATTATATTTTCAAAACTATGCATACTAACATTCCAAGTCAGTTTCATCTATTCAAGGGTACAAGGAAAAATGATATATCATTATTTATGTATGCATCCTTTCAACGCACTAAATTTTCCCAATGCAATTTTAATTGTGAAATGACTTTAATCCATGTGCCAATATTCATGGCTACATTCATACCCAATGTTCACTTACATTGGGTTTAAGTTTTCCACACTTACGTTTTCTCTTGAGTGCACCCAAGAATTCTTCCTGCATTAGTAACTAGGGTTCCAACACTCATGACCACCAAAATTTGTTTCTCTTTAGCAACTGTACAATTCAAGTGGGGTATTGGAAGGT
This sequence comes from Picea engelmannii, assembly GCA_009831015.1. Lineage (NCBI taxonomy): Eukaryota > Viridiplantae > Streptophyta > Pinopsida > Pinales > Pinaceae > Picea > Picea engelmannii. Next base: position 425,639 of record ML794918.1, on the reverse strand, counting down.
CCTCCTACCTCAATGGAAAACCCATTGTCTACGCTCTTATGCAAACATTCATTTCCTCAATGCATTCCATGCAATGTGATAACTATGAGCACCTTTAATGGTAATCTTCTACTCATAGTACCCATGGTACTCTTCTATTCATGAATTTTATTGCAAGGATTATAACTCATCCTTGAATGGTATAGACTTCCTCTCTCTATTATTCAGATCTTTCTTTCCTGAATCGTACCCTGCTTAGGTAGCAATGGCATACAACAACCACTCAAAAATTATTTGCATATCCTTAAGATGATGATATATTTTCAAAATGGATTCTTACCAAATTCCTTCATTTGTTATGCCACATAGGTATGAACACTTTTATACCCGTCGTGGTTGCTAGCGCCCTCTCTGATATTACTCCATCAGTGGTGCTTTAAGGGGATTTTTTTTAAATTCCCTTCCACAATATTTTAACAACATTCTCATAGTCTTCCACAACTGATCTTCTAAGGCTTACAACTCTGTTAAACAATTCAGATATTTTGGGGTGAGAAAAGTATTACCCATTTTCTCCTTCTTGGCTTAAGCAATCTACTCTCTGTTGGGATATTCCTACTCTTTTCCTTGAGAAGCCTTGGTCAGGCTCACCCTAACCTATTGGATACATCAACATGCTCCAATGGAAATATTTTTTTTTTATAATGAATCATGAACCTATGTATTTTTCACATTACCATTCATTTATCATAATGGTCAACATTCATTTGTTAGTCTTCTACTCACACATTTCGTTTTAGAATGTAATCCATGATATATATATATATATATATAAGATTGTAGTCCACTGCTCAATTCTCAGCAGTGATTAAGGTTGTGACTTTGTTCTCATGATAGAGTCTTCACACAGTTCCTCCACAAGGAAATCATATACCATGCAACTTCCTTATTGCATATCCTTCGCTATTTGTGATGGCCTCAACCTTGAGCTAGCTTCACTTTTTTACCAAATATTCCCATAAGGAATATAAACATGCATCATTTTTATGCATCCAAATTATTTATCCACACAAATTACTTGTTTTGTTAACTTGATTAAGGTTGGTTTTCATTGATGTCAACCCTTGAAGAAAGTCCGGTAGCGAATTCTGGTAGCACAAAGGTTTGGGTAATGGACCCAAGGTTGTTTCATGTATAATGGTATGAGTTTTAATATATTTGAAGGCAATACTATTCTATATGGATAGTATATGTCATTCCATTCCTGGTGGTATGTGCAACGTTACATAACTCTTCACGGTTAGAAAGTTATGACCATGAGAAGTTGGACAACCCAAGTTTGGGTAGTGGACCCAAGTTTGTTTGATGGATAATGGTATGATTTTTGATATATTTGAAGGTAAGACTATTTTATATGGATAATACATGTCATTCTATTTTTGGTGGTATGTGGAATGTCACATAACTCCTCACGGTTTCAGAGTTATGACCCTACGAAGTTGGAGGACCCTCATGTGTCATCTAGAAGCCCCAAAAGGTCAAATTAGTCAAAGTTGTTTAAGATACTTTAGAAGGTAAATAATAAAGTGAAGTGATGAGTGTATTATAATTCAAAGTGAATACAAAATAAATTATTTAAATAATAAATTTAATGGAGAATTAGAAGTGGGTTAACCTTAAAATAAGGAAAGTGGGCAAAGTGACCTAGAAGATTCTTCTAAGGAAACTACTTGGAGAGTATAAATAAGAGGAAAGGCTCTCTCATTTCATATTACACTTGAGAATATTGAATATCTATAGGTGACAGAGGTAACCAAAGGATATATACGTTGAATTTAAGAGGAAAGGTGAGGAGAAGAAGGATGGAATTCAAGGGAGGATAAATTATTTTGATGATGCTTTCTAAGGTGTTTCGGGTAGAAACGTCATAACGTCTTCATAACAGATCCAAATTTAGTAAGACCAAATGTGTTGGTTAGAGTACAATATTGAGTATTATTTGTAACATTTTCAAATCCATTCAACAAATATTTTGTGTGGGGCACGCTCTACAAGGTCGCTCTCTAGAATAAGAAAGAATTCAACAAGGTATGCCATTTTTGCTATAAATACTTTTCTGAGAGGTTCCAAGTAGTGACACCTAGAGGAAATGCATAAAACAAAATGAAGAACACTGTTTACTATTTTTAGATATTTATTCATTATAGTTACATAGTTATGGTTATTTCAAGTTAGGGTTGTTGACCAATCCCAAACAAGTCATGTGAGACTAAAGAAAAGTTTGATGAAAATGATAGACTCTTGTTGTGAAAGTTAAGTAAGTTTTGCAGGTATGTGATCATATACACTGGGTCTATTTCATAGTTACATATCATATTTGGATGATGAAATTGATGAGGGCTTTTGGTTAAGGTACATTTTGGGTACATGGTTGAGACAAGTAGTTGATGAGTTGGCACATACATGAGGTGTATAGTTGATGATGTTGGTACATATGGATGATTCATATTTGATGAGTAGTTGACACATGATTGGTACATACTTGGTACATGGTTGGATGCACTTGTTTATGGTACATGTTGATTACAGGTTGTTTGGTACAGGTTGGTGCATGGTGGATGCACTTTTTTAGGGTATTGATTGATTACAGGTTGAGGCACATATTGATGCATGGTTGATGCATGGTTCAGGTTTATTGGTATAGGTTTACAATGGTATATATCATAGTGATAGTGTGAAAGTGGTTCCATCATTCTAATTCTACTTTAAGGCAGTTGGACGGGGCAAGGACAGGTGGTTGTAGCCAGAGAGCATAGGGGGTTGTAACCTCCTTCTTGTTGTAGCTAGAGAATAGGGGATGTGGAGCTTCCCTCGGGTTGTAGCCTAAGAAACAAGGGGGTTCGAGCCTCCTTCCAAGTACATCTAGAAAAAAAAGGAATTTGGTGCTTCCAATGAATGTAATTATTCAATACATATAAAAAAAATCATTCTGTGGTTTTCTCTCGCTTTGTGTTTCCACGTAAAAGACTGGTGTATTGTGTATGTTTTTTTATTTGTTCATTGCTTATTTACTCTGCAATTATTGGATGATAATGATACATTGATATAACACTTGGATTATATGTTTAAAAATGATTCAATTGCTCTATTATTGATTCACCTCCCCTCTCAATAGTCCAACAATTGGTGTCAGAGAAGGTTCCTTCATAAATCAGTTTAACCACTGAAAGGTAGATCATGGAGAGAAAAAACTTGTATAAAAATGAAATACGATAGTTCAATGGACATAAATATGTGTTATCCACATTTTTGGTTATCGGGATGATGACATGATAATGACATGGTGATGGAAGATCTAACTCTTCTTTAAGATCATTTTCATGAAGAAAGTTACACTTATCAGCTTCTCAAAATCACACTTTTAAAGATAGTACGC
>ML794918.1:393130-407943 GCA_009831015.1 Picea engelmannii | reverse complement strand
CTTTCCCATAATGACGATATCATCTTATTACATGACTCCTTGATCACATGTATAGTCTAGAGTTTTGAATATATTAATCTCTTTGCTGTGATTGGTTTGTGTTGTTGTGATTGGACGACGCAAGAGCATCGTAGCAGAGCGAGAATCAACAGAGATAAGGAGAGATTTCTTAAAGTAAGTACATCATCCTTTTTCTCTTGTCCATTCAATATTTTAGAACTAAGGAAAGAGTAGTATTCTGTCACAGTTTGTTCCAGATCCAGGTGGATCTGAGGAGATTGGTCTGTGTCCGCACTCACGAATTTATCCTTGAACAATATGCATTTTGGAGCATAAGGATGAAAACATATATACAGGCACAAGGATTTGAAATTTGGAAATCAATTGTATATGGATACACGACACCATCAGTTCTGCCAACAATTGACAAAGCAGTGAAACTCGGTTAGAATCAAATCAAAAGGAAAAGAAAAAAGAAGAACAAAACAACAACAGTGACGTCTCGAAATATGATGAAGAAGTGGCCAACTTTGTCCAAAGACTAAAGAAGGGAACCGACGATAGGTATTGAGGTAAGCTTCCTTTAATTTGTTTTAATTGTGAAGGTACTGGTAATTTTGATAAAAAAATGTCCTTATAAGAGAAAGAGAAGTGATGAAGGTTACTCAAAATGAAAACAGACATATAAAGGAAAAAGAACTACAAAGAAAGTTTTCAAGAAACGATTATGCACCAAAGAAGACATCTCATCATCAGATGAAGATGAAGTTAGTGACAATGAGACAGAAAGAGTTCTATTCATGGAATTAGAAGAATCTGATAAAGAAGACTCCAAAGAATAATATGATGAATCCAAATAAGAATATGAAGAAGCTGAAGAAGAAATTGAAGAGGAAAACATTTAGTAGAGAGAGGAATTAATGTGTGCCATAGAAGTTATCAGAAGAGAAAACAAGAAAAACAAGAAACTACAAGCAGAACTAGGAAAAAAATAAGGCACTCGGGAACTAGAACAAATGATCACAAATTTGAAGGTTCAAATAGAATAAGATAAAAGAATTGAAGAAGCACTCAAAGAACATCTAGAAGAAAAATGCAAGATCATTGGAAATTTGGAAGTAGAGATTGTCACATTAATAAAGGATCTTCAAAAAACAATATGCAGAAAAACTCAAAAGTTTTGGATGACATTATCAGTAGTAAAAAATATCATCATGACAAGTCTGGACTTGGATACAATCGGACAGAAAAAGGATCAAGATCCAAAACAATAGAGACTGAAGCATATCCAAAAACCTTTGCAGAAACAATCAAGGGGGATAGGAAGACCTACAAGGAAGATTAGAGGGACACTCCTACATCAATAAGATTCATATTTCAGAATCAACGACTGACAGATAGGCCTCAGGAAGAAGAAAAATTCATAAGAGTGCCTCCTTTCAGAAGATCTTCAACTCTTAGGTATCAAACTATATTTTTTGGTTTATGTTATGCATGTAATAATTTTAGACTTAAAGATGTAAATTGCAGATCTAACAACATGAACAAAAACAAATTTGAAAGTCATAAAGTGAAGTGATGAGTGTATTATAATTCAAAGTGAATACAAAATAAATTATTTAAATAATAAATTTAATGGAGAATTAGAAGTGGGTTAACCTTAAAATAAGGAAAGTGGGCAAAGTGACCTAGAAGATGCTTCTAAGGAAGCTACTTGGAGAGTATAAATAAGAGGAAAGGCTCTCTCATTTAATATCACACTTGAGAATATTGAATATCTATAGGTGACTGAGGTAACCAAAGGATATATACGTTGAATTTAAGAGGAAAGGTGAGGAGAAGAAGGATGGAATTCAAGGGAGGATAAATTATTTTGATGATGCTTTCTAAGGTGTTTCGGGTAGAAACGTCATAACGTCTTCATAACAGATCCAAATTTAGTAAGACCAAATGTGTTGGTTAGAGTACAATATTGAGTATTATTTGTAACATTTTCAAATCCATTCAACAAATATTCTGTGTTGGGCACGCTCTACAAGGTCGCTCTCTAGAATAAGAAAGAATTCAACAAGGTATGCCATTTTTGCTATAAATACTTTTCTGAGAGGTTCCAAGTAGTGACACCTAGAGGAATTGCATAAAACAAAATGAAGAACATTGTTTACTATTTTCAGATATTTATTCATTATAGTTACATAGTTATGATTATTTCAAGTTAGGGTTGTTGACCAATCCCAAACCAGTCATGTGAGACTAAAGAAAAGTTTCATGAAAATGATAGTCTGTTGTTGTGAAATTTACTATGTTTTGCAGGTATGTGATCATATACACTGGTTCTATTACATAGTTACAAATCATATTTGGATGATGAAATTGATGAGGGCTTTTGGTTAAGGTACATTTTGGGTACATGGTTGAGACAAGTAGTTGATGAGTTGGCACATACATGAGGTGTATAGATGATGATGTTGGTACATATGGATGATTCATATTTGGTGAGTAATTGACACATGATTGGTACATAATTGGTACATGGTTGGATGCACTTGTTTATGGTACAGGTTGATTACAGGTTGTTTGGTACAGTTTGGTGCATGGTGGATCCACTTGTTTAGGGTATCAGTTGATTACAGGTTGAGGCACATATTGATGCATGGTTGATGCATGGTTCAAGTTTATTGGTATAGGTTTACAATGGTATATATCATAGTGATAGTGTGAAAGTGGTTCCATCATTCTAATTCTACTTCAAGGCAGTTGGACGGGGCAAGGACAGGTGGTTGTAGCCAAAGAGCACAGGGGGTTGTAACCTCCTTCTTGTTGTAGCTAGAGAATAGGGGATGTGGAGCTTCCCTCGGGTTGTAGCCTAAGAAACAAGGGGGTTGGAGCCTCCTTCCAGTTACAGCTGGAAAAAAAAGGAATTTGGTGCTTCCAATGAATGTAATTATTCAATACATATAATAAAAAGCATTCCGTGGTTTTCTCTCGCTTTGGGTTTCCACGTAAAACACTGGTGTACTGTGTATGTTTTTTTATTTGTTCATTGCTTATTTACTCTGCAATTATTGGATGATAATGATACATTGATATAACACTTGGATTATATGTTTAAAAATGATTCAATTGCTCTATTATTGATTCACCTCCCCTCTCAATAGTCCAACAATTGGTGTCAGAGAAGGTTCCTTCACAAATCAGTTTAACCACTGAAAGGTAGATCATGGAGAGAAAAATCTTGTATAAAAATGAAATACCATAGTTCAATGGACATAAATATGCATTTTGGAGCATAAGGATGAAAACATATATACAGGCACAAGGATTTGAAATTTGGAAATCAATTGTATATGGATACACAACACCATCCGTTCCGCCAACAATTGACAAAGCCGTGAAACTCGGTTAGAATAATTCCAAATCCAAAAATGCAGTTCTGAATGGTCTCAGTGAAACAATATTCACCAAAGTTTCACATTGTAAATCCGCTAAAGAGATTTGGGACAGACTTCAAAATATTTATGAAGGATATTCAAAAGCCAAAGTAGTGAAGATTCAAACTTACATAGGTCATTCCGAACAACTTACGATGAAGGAAGATGAGAATATTTTTTCTTACTTTTAACGAGTTAATGAAATAGTAAATGAAATCATAGGATTGGGAGAAGAAATCAAAGAATCTGTAATTTTTCAAAAAGTACTAAGATATCTTCCTATGATATTTGACCCTAAGATATCATCACTAGAAGAAATATCAGATCTAAACTCAATAAGAATGGATGAACTGCATGGAATCTTCACATCATATGAAATGAGATTTGAACAAGAAAATGTAGATGTAAAAGAAGCAACTTTAAAATATTCCAAAAGATCAAATCAAAAGGAAAAGAAAAAAGAAGAACATAACAACAACAGTGACGTCTCGAAATATGGTGAAGAAGTGGCCAACTTTGTCCAAAGACTAAACAAGGGAACCGACGATAGGTATTGAGGTAAGCTTCCTTTAGTTTGTTTTAATTGTTAAGGTATTGGTAATTTTGATTAAAAAATGTCCTTATAAGAGAAAGAGAAGTGATGAAGGTTACTCAAAATGAAAACAGACATATAAAGGCAAAAGAACTACAAAGAAAGTTTTCAAGAAACGATTATGCACCAAAGAAGACATCTCATCATCAGATGAAGATGAAGTTAGTGACAGTGAGACAGAAAGAGTTATATTCATGGAATTAGAAGAATCTGATAAAGAAAACTCCAAAGAATAATATGATGAAGCCAAAGAAGAATATGAAGAAGCTGAAGAAGAAATTGAAGAGGAAAAAATTTAGTAGAGAGGAGAATTAATGTGTGCCATAGAAGTTATCAGAAGAGAAAAGAAGAAAAACAAGAAACTACAAGCAGAACTAGGAAAAAAATAAGGCACTCAGGAACTAGAACAAATGATCACAAATTTGAAGGTTCAAATAGAAGAAGATAAAAGAATTGAAGAAGCACTCAAAGAACATCTAGAAGAAAAATGCAAGATCATTGGAAATTTGGAAGTAGAGATTGTCACATTAATAAAGGATCTTCAAAAAACAATATGCAGAAAAAACTCAAAAATTTTGGATGACATTATCAGTAGTAAAATATCTCATCATGACAAGTCTGGACTTGGATACAATCAGACAGAAAAAGGATCAAAATCCAAAACAATAGAGAATGAAGCATATCCAAAAACCTTTGCAGAAACAATCAAGGGGGATAGGAAGACCTACAAGAAAGATTAGAGGGACACTCCTACATCAATAAGATTCATATTTTAGAATCAACGACCGACAGATAGGCCTCAGGAAGAATAAAAATTCATAAGAGTGCCTCCTTTCAGAAGATCTTCAACTCTTAGGTATCAAACTATATTTTTTGGTTTATGTTATGCATGTAATAATTTTAGACTTAAAGATGTAAATTGCAGATCTAAAAACATGAACACAAACAAATTTGAAAGTCCTAAAGTGAAGTGATGAGTGTATTATAATTCAAAGTGAATACAAAATAAATTATTTAAATAATAAATTTAATGGAGAATTAGAAGTGGGTTAACCTTAAAATAAGGAAAGTGGGCAAAGTGACCTAGAAGATTCTTCTAAGGAAGCTACTTGGAGAGTATAAATAAGAGGAAAGGCTCTCTCATTTCATATCACACATGAGAATATTGAATATCTATAGGTGACTGAGGTAACCAAAGGATATATACGTTGAATTTAAGAGGAAAGGTGAGGAGAAGAAGGATGGAATTCAAGGGAGGATAAATTATTTTGGTGATGCTTTCTAAGGTGTTTCGGGTAGAAACGTCATAACGTCTTCATAACAGATCCAAATTTAGTAAGACCAAATGTGTTGGTTAGAGTACAATATTGAGTATTATTTGTAACATTTTCAAATCCATTCAACAAATATTCTGTGTTGGGCACGCTCTACAAGGTCGCTCTCTAGAATAAGAAAGAATTCAACAAGGTATGCCATTTTTGCTATAAATACTTTTCTGAGAGGTTCCAAGTAGTGACACCTAGAGGAATTGCATAAAACAAAATGAAGAACATTGTTTACTATTTTCAGATATTTATTCATTATAGTTACATAGTTATGATTATTTCAAGTTAGGGTTGTTGACCAATCCCAAACCAGTCATGTGAGACTAAAGAAAAGTTTGATGAAAATGATAGTCTCTTGTTGTGAAAGTTAAGTAAGTTCTGCAGGTATGTGATAATATACACTGGGTCTATTACATAGTTACAAATCATATTTGGATGATGAAATTGATGAGGGCTTTTGGGTAAGGTACATTTTGGGTACATGGTTGAGACAAGTAGTTGATGAGGTGGCACATACATGAGGTGTATAGTTGATGATGTTGGTACATATGGATGATTCATATTTGATGAGTAGTTGACACATGATTGGTACATACTTGGTACATGGTTGGATGCACTTGTTTATGGTACAGGTTGATTACAGGTTGTTTGGTACAGGTTGGTGCATGGTGGATGCACTTTTTTAGGGTATCGATTGATTACAGGTTGAGGAACATATTGATGCATGGTTTATGCATGGTTCAGGTTTATTGGTATAGTTTTACAATGGTATATATCATAGTGATAGTGTGAAAGTGGTTCCATCATTCTAATTCTACTTCAAGGTAGTTGGACGGGGCAAGGACAGGTGGTTGTAGCCAGAGAGCACAGGGGGTTGTAACCTCCTTCTTGTTGTAGCCAGAGAATAGGGGATGTGGAGCTTCCCTCGGGTTGTAGCCTAAGAAACAAGGGGGTTGGAGCCTCTTTCCAGTTACAGCTGGAAAAAAAAGGAATTTGGTGCTTCCAATGAACGTAATTATTCAATACATATAATAAAAAGCATTCTGTGGTTTTTTCTCGCTTTGGGTTTCCACGTAAAACACTGGTGTACTGTGTATGTTTTTTTATTTGTTCATTGCTTATTTACTCTGAAATTATTGGATGATAATGATACATTGATATAACACTTGGATTATATGTTCAAAAATTATTCAATTGCTCTATTATTGATTCACCTCCCCTCTCAATAGTCCAGCAATTGGTGTCAGAGAAGGTTCCTTCATAAATCAGTTTAACCACTGAAAGGTAGATCATGGACAGAAAAAACTTGTATAAAAATGAAATACCATAGTTCAATGGACATAAATATGCATTTTGGAGCATAAGGAAGAAAACATATATACAGGCACAAAGATTTGAAATTTGGAAATCAATTGTATATGGATACACAACACCATCAGTTCCGCCAACAATTGACAAAGCCGTGAAACTCGGTTAGAATAATTCCAAATCCAAAAATGCACTTCTGAATGGTCTCAGTGAAACAGTATTCACCAAAGTTTCACATTGTAAATCCGCTAAAGATATTTGGGACAGACTTCAAAATATTTATGAAGGATATTCAAAAGCCAAAGTAGTGAAGATTCAAACTTACATAGGTCATTCCGAACAACTTACGATGAAGGAAGATGAGAATATTGTTGCTTACTTTTAATGAGTTGATGAAATAGTAAATGAAATCATAGGATTGGGAGAAGAAATCAAAGAATCTGTAATTTTTCAAAAAGTACTAAGATATATTCCTATGATATTTGACCCTAAGATATCATCACTAGAAGAAATATCAGATCTAAACTCAATAAGAATGGATGAACTGCATGGAATCTTCACATCATATTAAATGAGATTTGAACAAGAAAATGTAGATGTAAAAGAAGCAAATTTAAAATATTCCAAAAGATCAAATCAAAAGGAAAAGAAAGAAGAAGAATATAACAACAATAGTGACGTCTCGAAATATGATGAAGAAGTGGCCAACTTTGTCCAAAGACTAAACAAGGGAACCGACGATAGGTATTGAGGTAAGCTTCCTTTAATTTGTTTTAATTGTGATGGTATTGGTAATTTTGATAACGAATGTCCTTATAAGAGAAAGAGAAGTGATGAAGGTTACTCAAAATGAAAACAAACATATAAAGGAAAAAGAACTACAAAGAAAGTTTTCAAGAAACGATTATGCACCAAAGAAGACATCTCATCATCAGATGAAGATGAAGTTAGTGACAGCGAGACAGAAAGAGTTCTATTCATGGAATTAGAAGAATCTGATAAAGAAGACTCCAAAGAATAATATGATGAAGCCAAAGAAGAATATGAAGAAGCCGAAGAAGAAATTGAAGAGGAAAAAATTTAGTAGAGAGAGGAATTAATGTGTTCCATAGAAGTTATTAGAAGAGAAAAGAAGAAAAACAAGAAACTACAAGCCAAACCAGGAAAAAAATAAGGCACTCAGGAACTAGAACAAATGATCACAAATTTGAAGGTTCAAATAGAAGAAGATAAAAGAATTGAAGAAGCACTGAAAGAACATCTAGAAGAAAAATACAAGATCATTGGAAATTTGGAAGTAGATATTGTCACATTAATAAAGGATCTTCAAAAAACAATATGCAGAAAAACTCAAAACTTTTGGATGACATTATCAGTAGTAAAAAATCTCATCATGACAAGTCCAGAATTGGATACAATCAGACAGAAAAAGGATCAAGATCCAAAACAATAGAGAATGAAGCATATCCAAAAACCTTTGCAGAAATAATCAAGGGGGATAAGAAGACCTACAAGGAAGATTAGAGGGACACTCCTCCATCAATAAGATTCATATTTTAGAATCAACGACCGACAGATAGGCCTCAGGAAGAAGAAAAATTCATAAGAGTGCCTCCTTTCAGAATATCTTCAACTCTTAGGTATCAAACTATATTTTTTGGTTTATGATATGCATGTAATAATTTTAGACTTAAAGATGTAAATTCCAGATCTAACAACATGAAAAAAAACAAATTTGAAAGTCATAAAGTGAAGTGATGAGTGTATTATAATTCAAAGTGAATACAAAATAAATTATTTAAATAATAAATTTAATGGAGAATTAGAAGTGGGTTAGCCTTAAAATAAGGAAAGTGGGCAAAGTGACCTAGAAGATGCTTCTAAGGAAGCTACTTGGAGAGTATAAATAAGAGGAAAGGCTCTCTCATTTCATATCACACTTGAGAATATTGAATATCTATAGGTGACTAAGGTAACCAAAGGATATATACGTTGAATTTAAGAGGAAAGGTGAGGAGAAGAAGGATGGAATTCAAGGGAGGATAAATTATTTTGATGATGCTTTCTAAGGTGTTTCAGGTAGAAACGTCATAACGTCTTCATAACAGATCCAAATTTAGTAAGACCAATTGTGTTGGTTAGAGTACAATATTGAGTATTATGTGTAACATTTTCAGATCCATTCAACAAATATTTTGTGTGGGGCATGCTCTACAAGGTTTCTCTCTAGAATAAGCCAGAATTCAACATGGTATGCCATTTTTTCTATAACTCCTTTTCTGAGAGGGTCCAAGTAGTGACACCTGGAGGAATTTCATAAAACAAAATGAAGAACATTGTGTACTATTTTCATATATTTTTTCATTATAGGTACATAGTTATGATTATTTCAAGTTAGGGTTGTTGACTAATCCCAAACTAGTCATGTGAGACTAAAGAAAAGTTTGATGAAAATGCTAGTCTCTTGTTGTGAAAGTTAAGGAAGGTTTGAAGGTATCTGATTATATAAACCAGGACTATTACAGAGTTACAAAGCATATTTGGATGATGAAATTGATGAGGTCTTTTGGTTAAGGTACATGTTGGGTACATGGTTGAGACAAGTAGTTGATGATTTGGCACATACACGAATGTATAGTTGATGATGTTGGTACATATTGATGAGTCATAGTTTATGAGTAGTTGACACATGATTGGTACATAATTGGTACATGGTTTGATGCACTTGTTTATGGTACAGGTTGATTATAGGTTTTTTGGTACAGGTTGGTGCATGGTTGATGCACTTGTTTACGATACATGTTGATTATAGGTTGAGGTACAGGTTGATGCATGGTTGATGCATGGTTCAGGTTTATTGGTACATGTTTCCAATGGTATATATCATAGTGATATTGTGACAGTGTTTCCATCATTCTACTTCTACTTCAAGGCGGTTGTATGGGGCAAGGATGGGTGGTTGTAGACACCTTCCAGTTGTAGCCAAAGAACATAGGGGGTTGTAGCCTCCTTTTGGTTGTAGCCAGAGAATAGGGAAGTTGGAGCTTACCTCAAGTTGTAGCTTGAGAAACAAGGGGGTTGGATCCTCCTTCGAGTTGCAACTAGAAAACAAGGGAAGTTGGTGCTTCCAATGAATGTAATTCTTCAATACATATAAGAAAAATCATTCTTTGGTTTTCTCCCACTTTGCGTTTCCACGTAAAACAATGGTGTATTGTGTATGTGTATTATTGTTAATTTGTTCATTGCTTATTTACTCTATATTTATTGGATGATAGTGCTACATTGATATAACACTTCGATTATATGGTTAAAAAGGATTCAATTGCTCTATTACTGATTCACCCCCCGTCTCAGTAATCCAACAACATCCATGATGTACTTAACCATATGCATAATCATAAGCCTATGTGTAGCTACCATAGGTATATTTCATGGATCACATACATATATACTTTAAAATCATTCAACTAATGATTGTTTACAATCATTCTCATCCGATCCTCAAAGGCCTAATCATTTATCCTCTTATCCTAACAACAAAGCATCCTTGCTAATTTACTCTTACATCATACATGTGCATCACTTGCAAATTTGATATCATTTACTAATATGTATTTGGTCTTAATATCAATATTCATATCAAGGAACCTCACAATGCATTAAATCCTTGCACTCAAGCATATATACACATATCCCGAAAATTCATCATGCAAGATCATTTCTTGCAACTTTTCCATGTCATTCATACACATGGACATATCAGACTTCCATATCCTCCTCCCAAGGATCTTGTGTCCATACTTATGACAAGTCTCATAGAGACACTCAACACTGAGCTTCCCTCTCAATTGGGATCTTGCAGTCATATTATTCTTTTAAGTATGTATACACATATTTGGATATATGCATGTGCATCGATTGCACCTTTTTACCTCATTCATTCACATTGATATTTTAGTTTTAATGTTAGTGTTCTTTAGTGAGGGATTATAGTCAATCATATGACTAGTCTTACAATCATAATTCATACTGATGTTTCCCTCTCTACATGGAAATAACCAACAAGGGTCACTTTTTCCCTTTCTACTGTAAAACCTTCCATAATTCATAATTCAGATAGGTAGTTATTTATCACTCAAGGTAGTAAGATAACCACTTCTAGTATCTTGTTCATGCCTCCATTCATTCTTGGTCAAAAGATATCTACAAGGGAACCTTTTCCTAAACTCCCTCTTATAGCTATCTGATTATACCAAGCCATATCCATATGGATACCATCCACCTCTGGATGTCAATATGATCCACTGGTCATCCAAAGGTGTTTTGGAACCTCCTTAATCATACCTTGCATCGGTCTCTCATTAATCCTTGCGGTCTTATATTATTAAGGTAATAGACTGCAATATTATAAATTTTTAAATCTTGTTGTTAACTCCTGCTGACATATGATCATTCTTATCAAAAAGGTTCATTAGTAGACCATACCTTACAACCCACCATAGGTTATAACATGCCTAATTTGCAGGTTCAATATTTTTCCATATGCATCCAAGTTTTATTATTAATTCCCCTCGACATAATCCCAATTTTGTAGAACTGGCTGTCATTTCTCCAAAGAAATGATAGGATTCTTCTTCCACAGTCTAGCATGATTCAATCTCATTTGGTAAAATACCAACTAAATTTTAATATGCATCCTTCTCCTTAAGGAACTTATGCAGATAATTGTTGTATGACATTAATACTCTCAACACGCTCATATTATCCTTGGTAAACTAGTCTCATGATTGTTCCCTAGCCCATTCAGTCTTGTGTTTGAATCATGCTTTGCTAGATAGGGTAGGGTAGGGTGCCCTCTTCCTTAAATTTTTATAAGAAAGAAAAATAATCACTTGATGCTTTCATGATCCCAAGTAGGTGAAGTGTTTTTACTCGCTCTGATACAAATTTGTAACACACCTAACCCCTAAGTACCCTTTTTAAAGATGGGGCATCAAAATTTCACATCCATTAATAATATAGAATCCTCTTTTTGATATCTCCATCATCTTCTGCTCATCAAGAGCTTTCTAGCCATCATTACTGTGCTCAAATCCAAACTTTGGATCATAAGTTATTCCCTTCTAAAGTTCTGTGAGCATCATTGGTCAAAGGCCATGTGGCGCCCACGTGGATTCACCTCATTTATACTATCCCAAAGTTCCTCAAAGTCCCAGATCTCCCTAGTGCTCCTACATCTATGGTGAAAATCCATTCACCATTAAATCCACCGACGGGACTTCACCCTTGTTTAACGTACAGGGTATGGGAATGCTCCTTTTTCTTTCTACATGCATATCTTCTAGAGTATTGAAATACCTAAATCCCGAAGGAACCTGAAATATTGCCACATAACTTTGGCCTTCGGTCTTTTCATCATATGTAATATTATACACCCAAAACCTCCATAGTTTCGAATTCTGAAACTCCCAAAGGGTCCACCCTTACAGGTGATGGCGCATTAAGGGCATAGGTAGTGACAGATGGGTCCTAAGTACTCCAACTTCCATTATGTCAAGTGATCATGTGCCAAGGGGTGACAGGTGGAAAGGTATAGATGACACGTGGCTACATCAAAGGGTGACATGTGTCATGTTCTAATGGGCACATAGGGTCTATGAAAATCATGAATCAGGGTGACACGTGTCATGTCGAATGTGGGTCCATGTCACCTTAGGTGATGTCAGCATGCCATATCACTCTAGAATAACCACCTTCCAAAACCCCTCACAACCCATGGTCGAGATGTGTCCATGTAGATCCATAGATCTATGACCTTCGTTAATTCACAACTTTGACATTCAAAGGTTTTACTTGCCCCAACATGAAATACTTCTAAATGCATGAACTTTGGACTAAAAGATCAGATGGATGATGCTTACCTCATATCAACAACCTATGTCTTCTCTTGGATTCAAGATTCATAGCTTTCCACGCCTTGAACCACACTCCCTTTAGGAGTTCCAAACTCTAAACACCCGAAGGAGTTTCATCAACGATCCATGTGTCCTCAACAATGGGCGGTCGAGATATACTCCGACCTTTAGGAATTCAGGATTTATTGATCCACAATGAAACACACCTAAGATATTCCGGAGCACCAACGTCTAGAATTTTCTCTAGAATTTGGAGCTTCGAGAAACTTGCATGCTCTTGTGATTTCACTTTGATTCTGATGGATAACCAGACTTATAAACAACTGTTGATCTGCAGACACATGTCCCTCTACTACCGACGACCCAGATTAACTTTGGGCTCTAGGACTTAAGAGAATTCACGTCTTTTACTTTGAAAACAAAAAATTCGTCAAACTCGTGAAGCCCAAAGGACTTCGAGGGGTTAACACTCGTGGTTCTTCTCCCAAATCCAACGTTCGTGAAATACTTTGGTTCCTCTTGAACAAATCTCGTCTGCTCGTCCTAAAAACAAAGGAATCCTCATTTTCGAGAACTAAATCTTGCTATCTTTCCTGAGCTTCATCATCTTAAAAATAATTAGACTCTGGCACACACTTTGTGCTCTTTCTCTCTGTTACACATTATTTTTGTCATCCCTATGATCGTTAATGATGTAAACCTATATGTTGCCTTCAGAGGGGTCAGTGGCCCGAGTTCCTAAAGAGAGAAGGGAGAAGAACTTCTCCTCAGAAAAGAAATTGCTTTTTCCTATGTAAAAACCTTATAAAAAGGGAAGTTCACAGGTTGCTATATAGGCAGGGTGCGAGAATGACCCATTCTCATAGGTTGCACTATAGCCAGGGTGCGAGGTGTTCGCGGGTTGCTCTATAGCTAGGGTGCGAGAATTCCAGCACATGGGAAAAATGAGTGTTTTCGTGAATCTTCTAGAAGGAGAAGCTTCTATGGTGAGGTGGCATCCGAATGGTTTGGATCTTACTCACTTTCATGATTTAGTGGGATCATCCTAACCTCCTCACCTTATCTTCTTCATCTTATAAAAGGAGAGGAGTTCTCATGGAGAAAGTTAGCTAGATCTTGTGTTAGCTTTGTTGGTTCATGAGCTTGTTCTTGATTGGCTTGGAATTATTGGCTTGGTTAGAGTGGCTTTGAGATTTTCTTTGTCAAGATAGATTGTGAGTAGCTATCATATCTATGGTCTCAGAATCCTTGGAGCAAGAAGTGTGTGGGGAACGAAGGACAGTTGGAAGGGACCTTACGACATCAAGGCCATGGTTGTAATCTCTCTTTCACATTTAATATGATACAGTAATATGATTCTTTCCTATAAAGCTTGTTGTGTTTTATTGTATGATTCCTTGATCACATACATAGGTTTATATTGAGTTTATGCTATTGCTATCACTTTGGTTGGTTAAGTTCTTTTGTAAGATCATCATTGTATGAGCATTGGAATGGAGCTAGGATAGCGATGGTGAGAGGAAGCGACATTTAAATGGTATGTCACTCATCCCTCTTTAGTTAGTAAATTCAATATCTAAAACTTAAGGAAGGCATCATGTTTTGTCTTGTTTTGTTCTAGATCCAGGTGGATCTAGGGAGATCGGTTTGTGTCCGCACTTACGGATTAATCCTGAAACAAAATTGGTGACTCCACTGGGGAGCGATTGTTTCCTAGTTAGTCTAGTTTCCCTTGATTTGATTGTTTGTTTTATGGTCTCTGATTCTGTGTGAGATCTATCAAGACTCTCTGGATCTGAAATTTCTCTTAGAAATTTTGTCCTTTTTCCAAATTTTGCTTGTTTATAACCATTCTCGCACTGCACTCATTAGTAGCCTACGAAAATCACTTGAGTTCGCACCCTGGTGTTCACTCCAGTGCAAACAACTCGCAGTCAACCTATGTCTAGCCTGCGAGAATCCTTGATTCTCGCACTGTAATACACTGCTAGCCTGCGAACTCACTTGTGAAAATTTTGGATTAAGTCTTCTCATGCCCAGTTTTGGTTTGACTAGCTGGATTGAACTTTTGGAGCCTATATTGATCTATTTACAGTCTTCTTGACATTCTTTGAGTTTCTTTTAGCCACTTTTTCTTTGTTTGGTTTTGAAGGATTAGTCTCTTGCTTTGAGTGTCTTTCAATTACAAAGCATGTGTTTTCTTTAGAATTGTTTAGGGAAAGATCAGATTTCTTCTGAA
>ML794918.1:355677-387154 GCA_009831015.1 Picea engelmannii | reverse complement strand
GATTCTTTCCTATAAAGCTTGTTGTGTTTTATTGTATGATTCCTTGATCACATACATAGGTTTATATTGAGTTTATGCTATTGCTATCACTTTGGTTGGTTGAGTTCTTTTGCAGGATCATCATTGTATGAGAATTGGAATGGAGCTAGGATAACGATGGCGAGAGGAAGCGACATTTAAACGGTATGTCACTTATCCCTCTTTAGTTAGTAAATTCAATATCTAAAACTTAAGGAAGGCGTCATGTTCTGTCTTGTTTTTTTCTAGATCCAGGTGGATCTAGGGAGATCGATTTGTGTCCGCACTTATGGATTAATCGTGAAACACTCTCGAGCTTGAGACTTAAAAAATATCCCACGCACTCCTTGCGCTCACTCACCTTGAGATATTTTCAACACTTCACTAAGTGTTTGCCATGTGCACACTTTTCATGGGTCTCTCCTTCGAGATTTTATACTCAGATGAGTATATGTGCAGTCCTTTCACTCACTCTACTAAATTTCACGCTATCTCTCTTGAGCTATTGAGTCTGAAAATGATTCTTCCTTTGCAATCCTTGCATGGACACTGTGCACTCCTTGCACTAGGATTTCATAAGAGAAACAATTGAAACTTATAGAACATCAAAGGTTCATTCATTCAACCATGAAATACACACAGAGGCATATAAACTATGAAAATAGATAACATAAGATTACCCAATTAATTCATAGATAAGAAAACTAAGACATTCAAATCATGCATTTCAATCAAAGTGCACAGAGTAAACAAAATAGTTAGCTATTACAGTCAATCACTGACCAACTAACTGTGGATGTTCTCCTTTCCACCCAACCATAGTCTCAGAGGAATTCATTCTTACCACTCTGTCCATCCTGTGACAATACATGATATTAGTGGGGAACCTTTGCAGTTTCTCATAGGTTCTTTCTTTGTCATAGTATTTGCAAGGTTTATTAGATGCTCCCTTGGTATCAAGCTCATGACCTTCTACTCAGGTCCTATTTTCCATGAATTCTGATAGATCCTTTCTCTTGTTCTCTTTAGTAACCAGAACAACTTAATCTTCATGTTCTTCTTCCCAGTTGGAGAGCCTCATGCAATCTTCCTCCTCTCTGCATATTTGGGTCACACACCCCCTGTGGGCTTGGTCTCTTATGATTTCTCCCTCCTTCATGTGTATTCTTTCACACCTTCTTCCCCCTCTGGAAGGTTCTGTATTTGTGATGTTCCTTCTTTCAGAAGGAAACTCAGTTTAGTCTGGGCCTGTGGGAAAAACTGACCTCTGTGGTACTTCGGGATGACAATTTTTTGTCTCCCTCGACAGACCCTCCATGCTTCCATTCAATGGGGATAGCTTATTGTTCAATCACCAGTCCTTTTCCTATTAAATGATTTCTCCTTGGGATCAGGATAAAGCTTATTATTTCAATAAGGATAATTTGGATCATTTTTACATAATGAACCCTCTCCACAGTTTCCTCACTCTTTCCTCTAGTGATATCATGGCCAATACTTCAAGGATTCATCCCCACAGTCAGTTATTGTTAATCCAAACAATAATACATTTACATTGTTCACATGCCATATCATGGTAATCATAATTATTGATTAATTACAAGCTGGGGGAAACAAGGGTTTTACAAAATCTCTGTGTACTATGTGTTTTCTTTGTCATTTTCTTTCTTGATTATATATTTCTTCCTCTTTTATACTAGGTTTAGGGTGAAAGTGTGTCTCATTTCCTAACATGTGTTATCATATATTGGATTAACAACCTTGTATATGAGATAAAATCTAGGTTCATTAATAAGAGTTGTAAGTCTAAAATCTTTAAATATTGTGTTAAAGAATGTCGATAAACTAGAGAATAGAGATCAAAAAATTCAATGGCCAGAATTTTAAGATTTGGAAGCTTAAAATTGAAGTTCTCTTTGTAGATAAAGAACAATGGAAAACAAACTATCTAGGTACCATGACGACAGGTGTGTGAAAATGGGAGAAACTTGAGAGAAGAGCAAGGATTATGATTTGACTTTATCTTTCAGATTCAGTGTTGTTGAATGTCTCAGGTGAATATTTGGCCAAGAAAGTGTGGGACAAGTTGGGAAGCTTGTACTAGTCAAAATATCTAGTAAATAAGTTTTTTATTAGAAATAAAATGTATTTTTTTAGGATGAGTGATGGAAATTCACTGACTGATCATTTAAATGTGTTTAATACCATTATAAGCTAGTTATATTCTCTGGATATTAAAATCATTGAGGAGGGGAAATGTATTATCCTATTATGTTATTTTCCAAACTCTTGGGATAGCTTAGTCATGGCTATAGGGAGTAATACAACCACATTAGCACTAGAAGACGTGTTTGCATCACCATTGTCAGAAGAAATGAGAATAAATAACATGGAAGGATCAACCAAATATGATTTAGTGGTACAATGTCAACTGATTGATAGAGATAAAGGAGAATTCTCTGGTAGAAACTTTAATTCATAGGGTAGATATAAATACTTGGTTTAGTCGATGAGAAGATGTTGGAGATTCACTAAAGCTAGGAATTACAAAAAAAAATGCAAGCCAGAGGAAATGGAAGTCAATACATGATCCGACGAGAAGCAGTCGACTGAGAGAAAGATGACTCCAAATAAGGGAGGCGATGTGTACCTAGCGTCAACCATTACACATTCGAATCAGGATGTTTGGTTGATCGACTTAGGAGAACCCTATCATATAACATCACATAGAGAATGGTTATTGAATATGAATGATATGAAGGAGGAAACATGTTCTTGGGGGATGACTCTCCAACCAGAATTTTCGGACATGAAATAGTTCGACTGATACTGCAAGATGGGAGGAGTATAACCCTTCGAGGTGTGCTACTCATTATGGGTTTGAAAAGAAACTTGATATCTATCAAAAATATGAGTGATGCAGGAGTGCACAATCTATTTCAGAATTATTCATGCAAGATTTTCAGAGGTGCGATGGTCTTAATGAAATGAGTTTGGATTGGAACCCTATACAAGTTTCTAGGGAGTGGTGACTCGATTTGATGCAAAAACATTGATGTTCATGAAGTTGAATCAACTTCGACTCTAATTAACTCAAATCGGTCTGATTCGATTCAAATAAACTCAAAAAGTCATCATAAAGTTTAACCAACCATACTATGGCATGAGAGGATGGGACACATTGGAGAAAAAGTACTTCGAGCTATGCATAACAAATCTATGGTCGAAGACTTTCCTGAATTTAATTAGAAGTTGGATTTTGTGAACGTGTATATGGAAAATAAAGTCGGGTGAGGTGTTAAGAAATGAAAGACACTTCCACACTAATCCTAGCAGAAGAAAAGAAGAATTTAATCAAGAATGCAAATGACACAAGAAATCACACCGTACACTGAGATTTTACCCTGGAACCCTTAACCTGAAGAAAGCAACATTCCTTTGAGAATTATTGTCTCTTATTGTCTTATTCAATCTGAATAAAAGGTTACATGTCTAACCTTGGTCCACACCTAAGAAACAATCGACATCATACCCTCTTTCCTATGCAAGAAAAACTCTATATCCAATTCGACTTACATATGTATGATCAACAACCTACAACTACATATGCACTAACTTTCATAAGTGCATTCTATGATTAAACTGTTTTTCATTAGCCTTTATGGCCTTACAAAATGTCTCTCTATAGGATTTACAATAGGAAAAAACCTAAATATTGGCGCCAAAAAATGGTTACATATCCATGCATATCAGTTGCTACAAATCTTGCAAATCCTTGGATTTTTCTTAGAATAGACTCCAAGTCGATTTACCAGTTAACTACCAGTTGTTCATCTCATACCCATAGTTCCACCTCTTGTCTATTGATTTTCCATCAATATCTTCGACTTTGAATTTACCTAGTTGACTCCCTCGACCTTCGACTTGTTGTCAATCCACCTCGACCTTGACTGTTGTCGATCCACCTCAAACTTTGACCATCAATCGATCTACCTAGACTTGAATTTCACTCCAAAGAATATAACAACCAAAAATTATCCCACATGTTGTCTTATTTTCTAAAACAAGAGATTCCTAAAATTTCGTTCATAGATCCAAGTTAGCAATGCCCATTTCTTCTCTGCACCAAGAGAACATCGCAACACTCAATGACTTGGCCAACAAGTCTAATATGTTTTCCAACATGTCTACTTTCTCCAGTAGCACCTTATTATTGTCCACCATATCTCTCACGAAATGGTATCGTACGTCAATGTGTTTAGTATTTAAATGATAGGAGGGTTATTTGCCATAAATATTGTTCTCTGACTATCACAAATTACCTCAATAGCTCTCTTCTCAAACCCAATTCCTCCACATAGCCTTTGCAGCCATACCACTTCTTTGCTTCTGTGAATGGCCACCATGTATTCATGTTTTTTTTCTTATAAGGCTATGACTTCCCATCACTTACTCATTGAGCTTATTTATCCACCGAACATCTTGAAGACATATCAACTGGTCGACCTCTGTTGATCCAGATCTCTAGCCCAGTCGATGTTGACAAAGACATGTACAACTATTTTACCACTGTCACTTCTAGGTATTCCTTGGTAGCATAGATAATACTCCTTCTTTCCACACAAATACCTAAATACTCTCTGAGAGTTGTCTAGTGATCCTTTACAGGTGTCGACATGTACCTTCTCAACACTCGCACTGTATGGGCAATGTTTGGTCGAGTGCAGACTATCACATACATTAGACTACCAACAACAGTTGCATAAGGAACACATTCCATGTCCTATATTTCTTCTTGTGTATTCGAACATTGTTCAACAAAAAGCCTTTCTACCACAATGATTTACACCTTCACTGGTTTGCAATTTTTCATGTTGAATCGTTTCAGAATTGTTTCAATATACTTCGTCTGATTCAACCAAAGCTTTATAGTGGCTTGATTTCTCTTAATCTCCATTCATAGAATGAATTTAGTTGCACCGAGATCCTTCATGTCAAACTTGGAGGATATATGTTTCTTCACCTCCTGTATTGCATCCATGTTGTTTCCAATAAACAACATGTCATCGACATACAAAGATACATATATGAAACGCCCACCTTCTTCCTTGGAATATATGTAGTGATAAACTTTGCTTTTCACAAATACCAAATTAAGGATGTATGTGTCAAAAGTTTGGTACCACATCCTTGGTGATTGCTTTAGATCATAAAGGGATATTTTGAGTTTTCACACCAACTCTTTCTTTCCCTTTACTATAAATCCTTCATGTTGTTTCAGGTAGATTTATTCTTGCAGGTCCCCATGTAGGAACATTGTCCTTACATCCATTTGTTCTATCTCCAGATCAAATTTTGCAGCTAGAGACATTAGTATTATAATGGAAGTTAGTGTTTCAACAGGGGAAAAAATCTCACCAAATTTGACTCCCTTGAATTGGGAATAACCTTTCTCTATGAGTCAAGCTTTGAACTTATCAACTTGTCCTACAACATTCATCTTATTCTTGAACACCCACTTTCTACCAATGAGATTCCTTCCACTAGGGAACTTGACTAAATCCAATGTCTCATTCTTGTACACGGATTCCATCTCTTCGACCATGAATTCCTTCCAGATTTTACCCTATGTCGATTTGACGACCTCACCGACTGACTTGGGCTCATCGTCGATGGAAATTAGCATGAATTAAGAACAAAAATCGGGTGGAATATACCTCTTAATTGGTTTTCTTATTCTTTCCAAACTCCTTACCACAAAAGTCAGTTGTTCCACCTCTTCCTCATATTCATTCGACTCATCTGAATCAACTTCTGCATTTCTCATTTCAAACCACATCGTATCAATATTATTCTTGGTCTAAAAAACTTCCTCAAGCTCATAATTACCTCCAACTTCTTTGAAGACCACATCTTGATTGTACACTTTTCTCCTTGATGCATGATCCTAGAGCTTATATCCTTTCATTCCTTCTTTATATCCGATGAAAATACATTTGACTGGATTCTTGTCCATCTTACTCCTCTTTTCCTTGGGAACATGCACACATGCATCATATCCAAATACTTTGAGATATTCCACCGAAGGATTCTTACCATACCATACCTCATTTGGATTCATGTCAACTACCACTTACGAAGGAGACATATTCACAAGATATATTGCAGTCTCAACTACCTCTGCCCATAATTTGTGTGCAATCCCAACACCATTGAGAATGATCCTTACCTTATCCATCAACATTCTATTCATTATCTCAGAAACTCCATTTTTTTGTGGGGTATATGGTGTAGTATTTTGGCATTCTATGCCACACTACTTACAAATTTGATCAAATTCCTTTCCACATAATTCACCAACAATGCATGTCCTTAGCACTTTAATCCTCTTTTTTGTTTGGTTTTACACAAGAGAATTAAACTCCTTAAATATCTCGAAAACCTATGATTTCTTCCTCAGGAAATATATCCATGTCTTCAGGGAAAAATCATCTATGAAGGAGACATAATTCTCCTTCTACTTTTCAAATTTTTATGAACAAAAAATTTCAGCCCCAACTTAGAAAGTTTGTATTGGTTTTCTTTGATGATATAATTATCTATATAAAATCATGGGAAGACCACATTACACATGTGGATAAATTCATACAAATTCTAGATAACAATCAATTATATGCAAAAATATCCAGATGTGCTCTTGGTAAAAAAGAAGTAGAGTATTTTTTCCATATTGTTTCAAGGGAAGGGGTAAAATTGGATCCTCAAAAGATTGAAGCTATTGCAAAATGGCTGATTTCTAATAACATCAAGATTATTAGAGGATTTTTAGGTCTTGTAGGATATTATGGAAATTTGTTAAGAATTATGCATGCATTACATGCCCACTCACATCTTTCTTGAATAAAAAATCATTTGTATGGAAATAAGAGGCTACCTTGGCATTCTCACTATTCAAGGATGCCATGTATTCTACACCAATATTGACAAGACCTAATTTTTGTAAAATAGTTATAGTTGAATGTGATGCATTAGGATGCAGAATTGGATAAGTATTTATGCAAGAAAGGGGATCATTGAGCTTTGAAAGTAAACAATTCAAGGGAGATGACCTATTGAAACCTACACATGAAAAAAAATGGAAGAAATTTTACGTGCAATAAAAAATGGTGACAATATCTCGTTGGGAGGAATTTAAAGTCAAGAGAAAACATTATATCCTAAATTAATTTTTGGAGAAACTATTGTCACCAGAAGAGAAACAAAAATGGGTAGAAAAAATGAAAGGCTTTTATTTTTTAAATAACCTACAAAAAGAGGAAGGATAATGTGGTAGAAGATTCCATTTCCATAATAGAAGAAGCATTGATTTTATATTCAATTACATCTTACATTCTTGTATGGTTGGAAGAAGCTTGCCAAGAACGGAAAAATGACAATAATACTAGAAAAAAAACACAATTTATAAAGGATGGGATGAACTCTATGGAACATTGGGAGTGGAAGAGAGATATCCTTTAGTACAAGGGTAGAATATTTTTATGCCCTCAATCAAATTTGAAGCAATAAATATTAAGGGATCTCATGACTCTCCGATATCAGGACATTTAGGGTTCCTTAAAACATATCAAAGGATGAAAAACACTTTTTTGGGGGAAGAAACGGAAAATTATATTCAATAAATTGTCAAAGAATGTGAGGTTTTCCAAAGAAATAAAGGAGAGATAGTAAAATCTCCAGGTTTACTTCATCCTTTACACATACTTAATAAAATATGAGAATAGATATCAATGGATTTCATTACAAATTTATTGAAATCAAAAGTTAAGGATGTGATTTTTGTGGTAGTGGATAGACTCACAAAATATGAACATTTTTGTGAAATTAAAAGTACATATATGGAAAGCCAAGTGGCATAAGTGTTCATGAAGGGCATTCATATACTTCATGGATTTCCTAAATTACTAGTAAGTGAAAGAAATCCAAATTTCACAAGAATGTTTTGGAAACAATTTTGGAAGATGAGTGCAATAACACTAGCTATGAGTTCAACATATCATCCACAAACAATTTGTCAAGAAAAAATAGTTAACAAATGTTTAGATGGTTATCTACATTGCTATTATTTAGACAAGAAATCACAATGGGTGAAGCTACTTCATTTAGCATAATGGCTATATAATACCACCTATCATACATCTACTAGGATATCCCCATTTGAATCCCTTTATAGATATACGGCTCCTAGTATCTCATACTTTTTGCAATACAAGTACAAAGTGAAGGAAATAGAGTCACATATGGATAAGACTAAATAAACTTTGACAATTCTTAAGGAAAACCTTCAAATGGAATGAAACAAGATGAAGTATCAAGAAGATCAAAATCAAAGTGAAAGATAATATGAGGAGGGTGATTGGGTATTTTTAAGACTACAAAATTATAAGCAATCTAGTCTAAAAAAAAAGAAGAATCATAAATTAGCTCCAAAATTTTATGGACCCTACAAGATTATTCAAAAGATTGTACAAGTGGCATATGATCTAGATTTTCCTTCCTCTCACATTCATAAGTTTTTTCATATATCTTTCCAAAAAATGATTTTGTGATAAACTATGTCAGTGCAAATAGAAGTTCCAGAATTAGATGAAGAAGAGAAACTGATTCTTGAATCAAATTTTTTTATAGATTGACGTTCTCTATCTCTTTGGAATAGAACCATTATGGAGTACCTAATAAAGTGGAATAATATGCCTCCAGAAGAAGCTACATGGGAAAATGAGTAGTTCATGAAGAAACACCCCCAATTACAATGTTTGAGGAAACATATATTCTAAAGAAAATGAGATATGTTAATACCCCTAAGGCTCTATGTTAAGGTTGTAACATTGATTTAGTATTAGTTTATTACTTATGGTTATGTTGGCTTAGAGTAGGTTAGATCATGCCTACTTTATCCCATATTTATAATAAAAAGTATTCATTTGTATAAACATCTCATCTTATCTTATGTAGTTCATATATTGTAAAAAGGAAACTTGTACTTTGAAATGGATTATTCCATGAATATATTTAGGAATTTGGTTCCTATCAAAATCAAACTTGAAAATTCTAATAAACTACCAAAAAAAAACACAAACTGCCATCTATTAAATCTATAAAAAGATAATGTAAAAATAACAATTACCAACGCTATTATAAAACAAATAACTAATCATATTATGTTGAGATCATAATGAACCTTATATCAGATATCTAACTAATCTAACTAGGAATGCCAATTTAAAGCTTATCTCAAATAGAAATATAAATACAACTATATCCTTAATGTTTTTTTTTAAAACTACATAAATTTAGTATCTTAATGAATAAATAAACAAGATATAAGAAATTTATGAATCTTAATTTAATGATTAAGAAAATGAATGGTATATTAAATAATTATTGTGTTAGAATAAGAAAATAAATAATATATTAAATAATTATTGTGTTGTTCTATTGAACCGACCGAGTTATCTTAGATCTAAGAATGTTAATTTTATGCTATAGAGAAGATTTAATGAATTTTTATAAAATTTACCTTGATTATAATGTTTATGAAAAATAGTCTAGATCTAATTTATGAAATCAGTTTTAGACAAACTAGCGAATAACAAAATATAAAACAATAAAACATAATGTAAAAGGTAAACTCTTTGAAGATTAGTTACAATAGAAAAGTGAAATCATTCGCATAATTCATAAATTAATTTCTACATGGTTTATATGCATGAACTTATTAACTTATAAAACTAAAAGAAATTGATTAATTACAAAATTCAAATGTACACACAAAAATGAAATTAAAAATAGAGTACCTATTCTTCTAAAGAGGACCTTGCCTCTATAGAACAAGACACTAGATCATATTACATCCCTACATTAATTAAAACACGCTCATCAACTCATAAATGCCATGGGGAATGAATTTTGTTGTATTAAATAACGGATTCAACTGTATGCATTTTTATATATTTTGTTCTCCATCATTTCTGAGAAATAAATTATTATAATCCTCCCCCTCTCTGGAATAAATAGCTAGAACAAGAACCAAAATATCAATTAAAAAATATATAACCAATATCCTAAATGTTATTTTGCTAAAGATAGCAAGAAAGATAGACATATCTAATTTTGAAAATATTGTTGCACTTTATCTATGGTAGAATGGGTTGTGAGACAACTATAGCAATTTCTTAGTTTCCAATCATGTAGTTGGAAAAATGAATTTGGGCATATATAATTTGGAAAAAATTGTTGCAGTTTATCTATGGTAGAATGGGTTGTGACATAACTATAGCAATCTCTTAGTGGCCAATCAAGTTCACCACATGGGTTGTAGTTGGAAAAATGAATTTGGTACTGATGTGTATGGAAAAATGGATTTTCACATGTGGGGTTGTTGACATTCACCCTCGAGCAATTAAAACCATAAATTGTCATCTTCTATTTCCTTCCCCCAAGTAGTTGTAGCATTGCATTATTAATTCCTTGATTGTATACTTGATTAGTGGATATTATGAGCTAATTTGTCACATCTTAAATTAATTCATTTCTTGATTAGTAATTGGAAAATAGATAAATCCTTCATAGGTTCAACGAGTTACTAATCATGGTAAAAATTACACTTAGCACCATGAATAAAATAGTTTCTAGCCCATTCTTTGTTATGCCCAACATTATTGTTGGGACGACTTGTCATTGTGCCCATATGTTACATGGACATGTTCATTAACATTTTGCAATTCCCAATAAATATTTTATAAATTAAACAACTTCCCATTGGAAAGAATGGGACATGTTTTATAATTGCATGTGTGGTATGTGGAAAACTTATGAAATCTTATGTGTCCCATAGCATCCTATCAAAACGATTTTGTAAAAATTGTTGGGGATTGGACTCGTATATTCATGGTATGCCAAGATAGATTTGTAGCAATTCTTTACTTCCTCATATCCATAGCACGTTTATCATATGAGTTGTAGCAACCCATAACTATTCTAGACCACATGGTCTTGTAGAAAAATGGATCTATACCAGTTTCCAAATTTATCTATTACTGAAAAATAAATATAAATACACACTTTTCCTAATGTTAATGAAAGAATCAATTGAAATATGCAATGGAGAAACACCCTAAGCCTAAATTCAGTTTTTGAGCATTAAAAGTGACAAATATAGAGTTAGAGGTAACTAAAAAAGGTTTATAAATAAGATAAAAATGGTGGGAAATGATCGTAAAACTGTGACTCGTCAATCATTTAGAATCCTAATTAGCATTAGTGATTGGGAGGATTAGACATGTTCAATGCACAATTACAAATATGATTTTTTTCAATATGTTGCAAGAAACATATATGGTAGAAGATCTTATGCTAATATAACAACATTGAAAAACATGTAGATAATTATCATTAATGCCAAGAAGTATCATGAAGCCATCCCATGATTAATGAAGAACATACCACATATCATTCAATTAAGTGGGTACATGGCCAATCACAATGTCTGCATCATACATGGAGTGAGGATGAGTGAACTGAGACCACTACTCTCATTTCACACACATTTCACCTCCTCACCTAGTTTTTAATCATCAGTTCATATTTGGCATAATAATGATGGGATTTTATTGACATTATGTTGGAAATTTGGTTGTCATCATTTCAACCCTAGAAGAAGTCTAGAAGCCCCAGAAGCCCCTATAAGTAATTGGTGATGTCAACCCTAGAAGAAGTCTCCAAAGTGGTCACCTTATGGAATAGATTTAAGCATGGCCCTCATGGGAAGACACTTTTAAGAAGTTTACAAGAAGCCTCAGAAGTTTGGTAAAGAATCTAGAAGGTGCTTGAAGAAAATGATAATGAAGTATATTGCAAATCCACGCAAAATCATCATTTCTAGAGAGTCCTCGTCAAGATGTTTCCAATGGTAGGTTGTACGTCATGTGGTTCATCATGGTTGACAAGTTATTCCCTCCTAAAGATGAATCCCAAAAGTATGATCAATAAGCTCTCGATCTAAGGATGAGAAGTTACAATTCGGCCCTAAAATTAATTAAAGAAGAAAAATCATTGCAATAAGAAATTATAGGTTGGCCCTAAAGTCAAATAAAGAAGGAATTTTGAAAAGTACAAATACACATCAAGAATCTCTCATTTGTTCATCTATCCAAGTGTGTTTTTGTGGTATGGAACTATCATAAATGGGTCTTCACTTATGCTAGGAGGATTGACGAGCTCAACAAAGCAAACCTTACCAAGGAGATAGGAGGTCAAGGAGAGAAAGGAGTTTTTTGAGGTTATCCACAAGTCACAATGGATCAAAGAGAATATTTTTGAGGTTATCTGTAGGTCACAGTGGAGAAAAGCATAGATCTGAGGAAAAATCCACGAGTTGAAAATGTATAAGTAGTGGATTTGAGGAAAAATCCACAATTTGATAATGTATGAGTAGCGGATCTGAGGAAAAATATGAGGGTTCACAGTGTATGGGTAGCAGATATATGTAAATGTTTTGAAGAAGGATCCCTTATCTTGATGCTAAGGTTGGGAAAGATATGATGATCAAAGATCTAATGCATTAGGGTTTCCTCATGATGAAAGGTATGTTTTTCTTCATGTTTTAAGATATGTCTTGGATATTTTGGTATATACCTTGAGGAATATCTTGGAGAGTCTTTGGCATCGCTAGAGACATATGTTGGTGATATGATATCTTATGTACTAGGATGTTACTAAATGTAAGGTATGATTTTTATGTATTTTGATGTTCATATATTGGTGGTTATGGTATATGCTTAAGGCATGTTTTTGGCACATGGTTTGAAGAATGCCTTAGATATTTTTCACATGGTTTGAGGTGTATTTTTGTATATGTTTAAATGCTTGAGGCATATCTTATGATACATGGTTTATGGCATGGTTGAGACATATTATGAATGATATGGTATATGTTTGAGGTATATATTTTGGTACATGGTTGAGGCATATCATGAATGGTATGACATATATTTGAAGCATATACTTGGTACATAGTTGATGGATGTTATGGCATATGTTTGAGGAATATCCTTGGTACATAGTTGATGGATGTTATGACACATGTTTGATGCATGTATTTGGTACATGGTTTATGGATGTTATGGAACATATATCTTGGAACATGGTTTGATCCATATCTTGGTGATATTGGGCATATGGTTTAGATATGGTATTGGTGATCATGGTGTATGATCTTGTGAATGGATTTCATTTTGTTGATGATGATATATCAATATCAATGAAAGAGACAATGATGGTGATAAAGAAAATGACAATAAAAGTAACAGAGATAGAGACAGAGACAGTGACAAAGACAGTGACATTGACAGTGATAGTGACAGTGACAGGTTGAGCTTGGTTTTGATGATGATGATGTATTAGTGATAAACCCAGTGACAAGTTGAGTCTAAAATTATGTTTCATGGAGGAAGGAAGGGGAAAGGAAATGTATTTGTAGCCTCCTTCTGGCTGGATATATATAATACAAGGAGTTGGAGCTTCCTTCAGGTTGGATCCTATAAACCATGGGATCATAGCCTCCTTCCAGTTGGAGATGAAGAATTCAAGGAGTTGCAGCTTCCTTCAATTTGGAGCATGTAAATAGGGGGTTGTATCCTCCTTCCAGTTGGTACTGGATAATTTATAAGTTGGTGTTTCCTATGAATGTAATCGTCTAAAATATAAGAAATCATTATGTGGGTTTCTCCTATTTGGGTTTCCACGTAAAAGTATCTTGTGTATTATGAATGATGTGATGAATTGTTGAATGGTGCTATTTATGGTTATATGTTCTTGACATGTTAAATGAAATCATAAGTGAATGCAATAATTGATAAGTTAATGCTTACATGTTCTTGCTAAAAGTGGTAAAAAGTGCCCAATATTGATTCAACCCCCCTCTTAGTATTGGTGAATAATTTCCAACAACTAGAATCAGAGTAGGTCCTTCAGAAAAAATATATCCACTGGAAGGTAGATCATGGATAATGGATACATAGATAATGGAACACCAATGTTTGATGGTGATACTGGTCAGAACTATGAGTTATGGAGCATCATGATGAAAGTATTTTTACAAAAAAGGGGTATGATGTTTGTTACTCAATTGTTATAGGATACATTGATAATCAAAGAAACAAAATAATGTAGCCAAGAAGGAATTAAAAAGAAAAAATAAAAATGAAATGGATGTCATCATGGATGGATCACCTGATTTAGTAAAATTCAAATTATGACAATGCACATCAACTAAAGAACTTTGGGATAAGATACATAATCTCTATTCTAAGGAATCTTTTCTTATCACAAATCCAGAGCATGTTTATCAACATACATAATATGATGAGATAAAGCAATAAGAAATATGCTCATCATGTCAGATAGATCCAAAAGAAGAATATTGTGAAGAAGGAAAAGTGGATCTTGAGGCTGAACTAATTAGTGATTTAAGCGAGCTAAGAAAACAAAGGAAGGAAAACAAGTCCCTCGGGGAAGAATTGAA
The DNA here is from genome assembly GCA_009831015.1 of Picea engelmannii. Classification (NCBI taxonomy): domain Eukaryota; kingdom Viridiplantae; phylum Streptophyta; class Pinopsida; order Pinales; family Pinaceae; genus Picea; species Picea engelmannii. The sequence continues at coordinate 372,555 of ML794918.1, read as the reverse complement.
CAAAAATTCTGAAGAAGCCCAGTAGATTATCATAAATCTAAAAGATCAATTGGAAGAATCTAAAGTGATTGAAGAATCTCTCAAGGATCAGTTGAAAGAGAAATAGTGTTTGGAAGCTGAAATAGTATCACAAAGAAAGGAAGTAGAGAAGAGAGAATAAATTTCAAAAATTCATCTTCAGGAAAGATATGAGGAATTAAGCAAGATTGAAGCAGAATTTAGTTAACAAGAAAGAATACTTGAATAACAAATCATCTCCTTGAAAACCCAACTTGAAGAAGCAAAGTGTAATACCCCTAGGCCAAACAACATTTTAAATATAATGTAATTGTAGATATAGGTTTGTTATCTAGGGTAATTAGAGGTTAGAGTGTCTTTGTATATATGTATATTGAGGTCAAAGGGCATATGTCGTTATTAGGATGGTGAGACAGAAGTTGAAAGGCCGACGAGTCTATTGTTTTTTTTTGTAAATGTAATCACACTTAATTTTAATGAAAACACATAACTATTGCAGACCAACCATGTAAAAGAGTATGGTGGGATAAAATCCACTAGAATGGGAAAGAGGCGGGCTAAGAGTCTAGAAAATGGGCTAAGCTAAAGGGGCTTAAGCCAAAAAGGAATATTTTATCAATATTTCTAAAGTTAAAGTATAAAGTAGGGGATAATGCATTTTATCCGAAGTCCCTATGAAGAAATGTATCACCATGTGAGGGGACCCATGATTGGCCCATGTAGTTTCCAACATGACAAGTGTCAAGTTGGGAACATGCACATAAGTTTTTGGGACTTTATCTCATTCATCCACTAAGGGATCATCATTTTTACCTCACCTCATTGTTGTCATCGAGACTTTCATTATGTCGTTATTGTACCTATACATGTACCAGTGAGAGCATGGAAAATGGATTGAAGAGGATGGTTGTTAGGCCCATAGGACATTGAAGAAGTGGGTTTTTTGGGCCGTGATCATTATCTCCAGGGGATATAATTGTTGGGGAATTGATTCCCAAGGTGCCAAGCTGCAACTATAGGGATTTGAGACTTATTGTTCGATATGTTGCTAAATATGTGGAAGGGAAGTGGTGAAGCTGAAGGAATATTGAGAAGATAAGGGGCACACTTCTTGGGGTGGGATATGAATGTGGGGAATGAGACACTGTAGGATATTAATTTTATTTGGCACATGATTAAGATTTTTATGTTGTTTGAGAGACCTTATCGTAGTTATGATTTCTTTACCCAGGTGGAATTTAACCCCAGCTTGGGGGTGACCCACTGCTAAAATTTTATGAGAAACACAGTCTAAGGTTGGGAGGAATGTGGAAGGTCTGCATGCATTTGGTGTTATTTTATAAAAGATAAGTGTCATTTATGATCTTGTTTAATTTACTATATGTTAATTATAAGTTTTATGTTTTGGGTTTTCCCTATATAAGTTTCATGTGTACATTTTTATTATTATACATGAGTTTATTCACTTTTAGAGTATTATCTTGCATCAATATAAGAATTTGTTGAAGTCTATCAATTACTTAAATGGTATCAGAGTTCGGAAAAATTCATGTGGAATTTCCCAGCAGGAGTCCGGGGATGCTACAATGTGGTATTGAAGCCCAATTTTCAACACTGAGCCTGCATGGTCCATTTATTAGAACGTGGAAGTGAAATCGTAGATTATACAAGAAAATTATTTGACAAAAATGGTTGAAAGAGTGTGTTTGCAACTTGTTTGATTAAATTACTGCGGTGAAATTTGAGAAATTTCATGGGCAATTTGCAAGAATCAAGCCAACAAAACTAACAATATCCAATTTAAATCTTTAATGGGGAGAATTCGAGCTTGCAATTGGTCAAATTTTATGTTCACAATGTGCCTGGGTGAAATTGGATGAAACTGAGCAAATTTCTAGTTTCAGTAGTGGAATTATTAAGAAATTCGATAGGAAGGGGGGGTTGAGTTTCATGTTCCAATGTTAAATTGGTGTACACATGGCCTAAATTTATGGTATATAACTATATGCATAGATTCAATGGTGGTCGATAAAAAAAAGCGTAAATAGGAAGAAGCCCTAAAATTGTAGCGATACATTTATGAAAATTCGTTGAGAAAGATGATGAATTTCACAACACTAAATTCGATCATATGAAGATGATATAGAGTTTCAATGTAATCCATTGAAATACTTTCAAAATTAAGTAATAGTGGGATTTTTTGGAAATTTCTAAAACAAGCGAAATTCGACAAATTTCGAAGAAACATTTGGCTTTTTTCCTGTATAATGACATCAACATGACATGGAATCCATGTGTTAGTTGATGTGGTAGAATAAAGATGTGTACTACCATAGTGTAAGGTACATGTTGGATGGGATGACAGCTGGAAATTGATGTGGAGCCATGTGGCAGGCCAACTGTCAATCCCATGAAATTGTGGTAAGATCTTGGAATTTGTCTAAGTGTTAATATATTGCGGAGTGTGGAGAGAATCGGGGGTATTGAAAGAGGTATGGTATCCCCATGAAATCATGAACCCATGGTAATAATTGGAAAATCATCTGATTCTTAAGGATTGGATGGGAGGATGGGTGAATGGATTCCTAAGAGTAAAAGAAATGTGGGATCACCTAAACCCATGGTGAAATTTCAAAATTTGACTAACTGTCAAGAATTCGTAGGTGTGAAGGATATCGAAGAGGTGATGAAGCATAATAAAATGACCACAAACCTACGGTGAGATATCAAAGAAAATGACTAATTAAAGGTGTATAATGGATATGGTGGAACACCACGGTGCCTTTTGGAGGAGGAAGAAGTCATAACATGAATGAAATGAACTCATGAAACCACGATAAGATTAAGAAAATATTCTAAGTATGGGATCAATTTAAAGGAGGAAGAACGTGAGAGTGTATTATGGATGTCACGAAAGTTTGAGGGAAGAAATGAAGACCTTAGACCTGTGATGAAATATTTTAATGGTCAAGATCTAATTCAAAGATAATCGGACGATGGTTGAGCATCTAAGCTAGGGTGCTCGAGATAACGAAATTATATTCACTATCATGCCATTAATAGTCTTCCTACTCAAAGATGTTGAATCGGGACACGAGAATTAGTCATGAGTATTCATGGACAACGGAGTCCATGTATTCAATCAAGAATGTATATATAAAAAAGGATATTAAGAATTCACAAGAAATTAGAAATAAATTATGTCTGATAAAATTTTGAAGAACACAATGTTGTATAAAATGATGAATTTTTTAAATTATTGTAGCCTTACAAATCCTGTTGCATACACATTTTGCAGAACCAAGAGTTCAATGTAAGAATAATTCAGCAGGAAGATCAGTAAACCAATACATGGATGATTCCCAAGTAATTTACAATTATGAGGATAACAAAAGAATATTTGGTATGGGCATGGATGTTGTAGTAACATAATCCAATGGGCATGGAGGAGATAGAAAGGAAGAGAGAATGAACTTGGTAAAGACCATAAAAAATTTGCAAAAAGATTTCCAAATTTATAAAACTGATAATGAGAAGCTTATGAAATCCAAGGGGTAGTAAGAAGGATTTAACATCAAGTTAATGCAAATCTTGGAAATCATAGAGAAGAACATGGATAAGGAGACTGAGTTAAGAAAATCATGGATTCGTTGGTCTCATAATGAGAGGAGAAGAACCAAAAGTGTTGGTAGGCATAACCATCACTCTCCAAGTCATTCAACTAGGAGAACACACAATAGTTCAACTCCATCCCCTGTCAAGAACCATAAGAAGAAGTCTGGGGTGGATGAGCTATAGGGAGAAATGAATAAAATCAAACCATCTACATTTGATGGTGAACAAAAGAAGGATGAGGATCATGAGACCTGGTTGTTGGGAATGAGAAAGTATTGTCAGTTGCATAATTACTCTTCACATGCAGAAGGAAGAATTTCCATATATCAACTAAAAAAAAAAGCATCAATGTGGTGAGATCAGTTTGTGCAAGTGCAACACATTGACGAGAAAAAGGTTACTTGGAGATAATTCAAAAGGTATTTTCAAAAGAAGCACTTAACCAAATTATACTATGATAAGAAGATGACGGGGTTCTTTGAACTCAAGTTTGGGAGTATGGCCATATATGAGTATGAAAGAAGGTTCTTATAGATGCTTAAATATGTTTCTTTCATTAAGTATGAATAAGTTAAGATTCAGAGGTACCTGAGTGGGATGATATCATTTATGAGTGACAAGATACAATATGATGATCCCATGACACTAGAAGAAAACATAAGGAGAGATAATTCATTTATAATCATCATAGAGGAAGACCAACTTTCCAAAAGGTGTGGGAATACAAGAAGAAGAGTAAGATGGAACATAGGAGGAAGGGGACAAAGCCACTATTCTTCCAAAATAATTCTCAAGGACATACATCTCCTAATGATCCCTAGATGACTAAGAAAATGTGACAAATATGAAGGAAACCACCTATTAAATGTTGGGGTTGTGGGGGAGATCATATGTAGATATTTTGTCCTCACAGAGGTGACAAAGTGAGGATTTTTCACAATGTACAACAAGCTGAAATAGTGGAGGAAATGGACATAAATGTACCTAGGATCTATGCATCCCTAGATAACAAGCAAGTTGAGTTTCAGTCACATATGATTGAAGTGGAAGGTAATATCATCAACCAAACCATTGTTATTTTGATTGATTAAGGAGCTATTCATAGTTATCTAGATCCTAAGATGGTGGAATTATTTCATTGGCCAATCAAAAAGCTTGGTAAACCTTGGATGGTGTGGCTAGCTACAAGAGCTAAAAGGAAGATTAACGAGATGGTTAAGGCATGCCCAATGGACATGAATAGATTAAGCACAAGGGTATATTTGAATATCATACGTTTCAGCTCATATGACTGCCTAATCAGTATCGATTGGTTGGATCAACATCATGTTGTTTTAGACTATTATAATAAGGCTTTTACCTTCTTGGATGAAGAAGAGAACCTGAGGACATTTTAAGGTATTCCAAGAGAAGTAACCATTAGAGAAGTTCCATCCTTGCAGCTAAAGAAAAACTTTAGCAAATGATGTCAAGTATTTGTAGGACATATGGAGGTGGCACTTAAGTATAAAGTATCAAGTATTGAATATTATGTATTCCTAAAATAGTTTGAATATATATTTTCTCCATAAATATGATGCTTGGAGAAGCTCCATTATCCAAGACTCCTTATAGGATGAGTACACCAAAGTTGAAGGAGTTGCAAATGCAGCTGGAGGAGCTTATAAAGAAGGGGTATATATTCCGAAGTATTTCACCTTGGGGTGCCCTAGTATTATTTATGAAGAAATAGGATGGAACCTTGAGGATTTACATTGACTTCAAGAAGTTGAACAAGGTAACTGTGAAGAATTAGTATTGTTTTCCAAGGATAGATGATCTCTTTGATCATATGAAAGATGCTAAGGTATTATCTAAGATTGATCTCAGGTCAATTCATCACCAGGCAAGAATTAAGGAAGAATACATTAGCAAGACTTCCTTGAGAACAAGGTATGGCCTTTATGAGTTCATAGTGGTGCCATTTGGGATATCAAATGCACCGACTATCTTCATGTGTTTAATGAATGGTATTTTTAGAGAATACTTGAAGAATTTTGTCATTGTATTTTTAGATGACATACTTATTTACTCAAAATCTGAATAAGAAGATGGGAAACACTAGAGAATGGTGCTACAAGTATTGAGAGAACCTTATTTATTTGCAAAGTTGAGAAAGTGCTCATTATACTAGTGACAATTATGTTACTTGGGGCATATTATTTCATAGGAAGGGCTAGTAGTGGACCTAGATAAGATAAAATCCATTGAAGGGTGGACAACACCAAGGAATGTGTATTAGGTGAGATCATTCATAGGACTTGCAAGTTACTACATAAGATTTTTTGAAGTATTCTCAATGATTCCACACCATAAGATTTTTTGATGTATTCTCAATGATTGCACACCCAATCACTTCCTTGCAAAATCAGGGTGTAAAGTTTGATTGGAAATCATATTGTGAAAGAAGTTTCTAACACTTGAAGTACTTTTTTACTAGTGCTCCGATATTGAGAATTGTTCTTCCAAATGAATACTTCATTGTATGCAAAGATGCATGTAAAGAAGGACCTGTTGGATTTCTTAGTCAGAATGGACATGTGGTGTGCTACGAATCAAGAAAAGTAAAGGAGCATGAAATATACTATGCTACTCATGATTTGGAATTGAAATCCATAGTGCATTCCTTGAAGATGTGGAGGCACTACCTCATGGGGAAAAGATTCAAGTTGAGGACAGACCATAGTGGCTTGAAATATTTATTTGGACAACCAACTTTAAATGCTAGGAAGAGTAAATGGTTGGAATTCCTTAGTGAATATGATTTTGATATAAAGCATATCAATGTTAAGGAGAACAAGGTGGTTTATGCACTCAGTAGGAGAGTGCATGAAATGCATGCTACAACCATTAGCATATACCAAATAGTTTTTAAAGATGGAATTATAGAGGCTACAAACTCATATCAATGGTACATGGAGATAAAGGAAAAAATTTAGCTAGATGATTTGCAGTAGAAAATGGAGAACTATAAGTTGGAAAATGATGAAATTATCATATACAAGGGAAACATTTATGTGCCAAATTCTCAGAAATTGAAAAATATGATATTAAAAGAAATGCCTAATGTTCCTTATTCTGGACACCTAGGTTACCAAAATACTATTACAGTTTTCAAGAGACAATATTAGTGGCTAGGTATGAATAAAGAAGTGGTTGATTTTATTGCTAGGTGTTTGGAATGTGAAAAGGTCAAGACTAAGCATAGACACCTAGTTGGGTTGCTAAAAACATTAACCATTCCTAAGTGGAAATGGGAAGTTGTAATGATGGATTTCATCACTAATCTTCCTAGAACAAATAAGCATCATGATTCTATCATGGTAGTGGTGGATAAGCCTACTAAATCTTTCCATTGTATTCCAGTGAAGCTCACTCATAAGGCAGCTAACATTGCTGATATTTATATGAGAGAAATTAATAGGCTACATGGTGTTCCTAAGACAATTGTATTTGAGAGATATCCAAAATTTACATAAAAATTTTGGAAGATATTATTCAAGGGATTTGGAAGAAACATGAATTTTAGCATTGCTTATCATCTTGAGTTAGATGGAAAAATAGAAAGGGTGAATCAAGTGATAGAGGACATGCTAAGGATGTATGTGATGGATAAACCATGAAAATGGGAGGGTTATTTCATTTGGTGTATTTTTGTTATAAAAATGGGTATCAAACATCTCTAAAGATGAGCTCATTTAAGATAATTTATGGGAGAAAGTGAAATACACCTGTGAGATGGGAAAATCCAACCTACAGAGCAGTTGTTGGACCAGAATTACTCAAGAAAATGAAAGAGAAGATGGTGAAAATAAAACAGAATTTAAAGGCTTCCCAAGATAGATAGAAGAGTTATGCAGATAAAGGAAGAACTCACAGAGAGACTAAAGTGGGTGACCACGTGTTCTTGAAAGTAAATTCCAAGTGAGATTCCCTAAAGTTGGGAAATTGATCCAAGATGGAAACACGTTATTGTGTGTCATTTCAAATCCTGGAGAGAATTGATCACGTTGCATATATTATTTCCTTACCCGCATTGATGTGCATTCATAATGTATTCCATGTGTCTTTACTTAAAAAGTATGTACCTCATGCTAATCATGTCATTGATTGGTGTTGTTCCCTAAAATTGCCCTTGTCTAGGGAACAATGTTAAGGCATCCAAAGAGGCCTTTAAAAATGTCTTCTCTCTTTAGGATTTCACTTATAATTAGGAGAAAATCACACAGGTGAGACTACATTCACAATCTATTATTCAATCAAGAAAAATTACATCATAATATAGGACTCCATTCTACTTAGGCGGTTACAAAAACCGACATTAAAATAGGATCTACATTAAACACTAATAGAGTTTGTCTAGGTAACTATCTAGTTCTCCATTATTTCCAAGTCTCCCCCTTAATGGAGAATGGATTGACTTATACACCTAAAATCTCCCTAAACAGTTCAAAATTAATCTTTCCAAGAGGCTTAGTGAAAATATCAATAGTATTTTCACAAGTATTGCAATACATAAGTCTTATTTCATTGGACTACACCTTTTCTCTAACAAAATGAAACTGAGCATCAACATGTTTTGTCCTTGCATGAAAAATCGGATTATTCACTGGCTTGATTGAACTTTGATTATCACTTTGATCATTGTATGTTCCTTTTGTTCTTCTCCAACATATTGAAGAAGTCTTCTCAACCAAACAACTTCACAAGTTGTTGCACATAAGGATTTATATTTTGCTTCAGTAGAAGACAAAGATACAATAGGTTGATTTTTACTGCTCCATGACACAACCCCAGATTCAATGCCAAACGCATATCCAGTGGTTGATCTTCAATCATCCATATTTCCAGCCCAATCAGAATCTGAGTAACCTATCAACTCAACATTAGATGCATCAATATATTTAATACCATAATCAAGTGTTCCTTTTAGATATCTGAGTATCGCCTTTGCTGCATTCCAATGGATTTATTGAGGTTTTTCCATAAAATGACTTAACACACTTATAGAATATGCAATATCAGGTCTGGTTGTGGTGAGATAGTTCAAACTACCCACCATATGTCTATACATAGTGCCATTCGCCTCCTTTGAACCATCATCGCAAGAAAGTTTCACATCCTACTCCATGGGAACAATAGAAGATTTACACTGATCCATTTTAAATATCTTAAGTACTTCTCTGGCATACTTACTCTAAAAAAATAAAGTTTGGCCGACATTTCTCCAAACTTCAAGACCTAGGAAGTAATGTAACTCACCAAGATATTTCACTTCAAAAACTTTTGAAAACTTCTCCTTGATTTCATCAATTAATTTCCCTTCATTTCATGTAATTATTAAATCATGAACATATAAGGAAATCAATACTATATACCCATGTTCATAAAATTTGGTATACAGATTTGGATCACTCTTGCTCCTCATAAAACCTTGTTGAAGAAAGAAAGAGTCTATTTTCTCATACCATGACCTAGGTGCATGTTTTAATGCATACAACGCTTTCTTTAACTTACACATTAAGCGTTATTTCCCATGTTCCACAAAAAATTCATGTTGAATAAGGTAAACATACTCCTTTAACTCACCATTCAAAAATGCAGATTTAACATCTAATTGGTGTAGCTTCCAATGCTACTTTGTAGCTAAAGAAATTAACAATCTGCTAGTATTCAATTTATCTACTGGTGCAAATGTTTCAACATAATAAATACCTTTTATTTGTGAATACCCATTTTCCACCAATCTAGCCTTATGTTTTTTTATACTACCATCTGATTTAAAATTGGGTTTGTATATCCATTTGCATCCAATGGGGTTTTTATGTTCAGGCAATTCAGCCAATTCCCAAGTATTATTTTTCATTATAGATTCACATTCTTCCTCCATTGCATTTCATCATTCATCATGTTCATTGGATTCATTAAAACTCATGGGTTCTATGAAATTTGAAATGCTACTCATTAGGGCATAGTCTCTATACCTCTTAGAAAGTCGAACTTTTCGTGAAGATATTCTCAACTGATTATCTTCCTCCCCACTTTGTGAAGATATTTCTTCGCCTCTAGGTGAACTATGACTGCTTGAAGTGCCCATATCACCGAGTCCTTCTTGCTATTGTTGTTTTTGCAGTTGTGGTTGTTGTTGTGGTGGTTGTTGCTGTGGTGATTGTTGTTGTGATGATTTTTGTTGTTGTTTCTATTATTTAACTCCTTCATCAAGAAGCATATTCCATTCCTCATGACTGTTATCATCATGATTTCTTACTTCTTGCTCATGTAAAAGTACATCTCTACTTGCAAATACTTTGTGAGTAGAAGGATCAAACAATTTGTATGCTTTGGATTTAGAACAATACCCTATGAAAATATATTTAATGTCTTTAGCATCCAATTTATTCTTATTCTCCTTTGGAATATGTGCAAAACCTTACACCCAAATAATTTTAAATTATGAACTGCAGGTTTGGAACCATACAAGGCTTAGAAAGGAGTAATATTATCAAGACACCTTGTTCGACTTTTGTTCTTTAAATAAAATGCAGTATTTATGGCTTCAGCCCAAAATGTATTTGAGAGATTATTACCTTTCATCATACTACATGCACACTCTACCAGAGTTTTGTTTTTCCTTTCAGCCACACCATTTTGTTGTGGAGTGTGGGGTACTATAAAATGTTGTACTATTCCATGATATTTACAATATTTGATGAAGTCCCTTGATTTATACTCTCCCCCTTGATCTGAACAGAGGATTTTGATGGATTTTCATGTCTTCTTTTTCACCATGGTTCTGAATTCCTTAAAGTACTAAAAAACATCACTTTTTATTCTAAGGAAATAAACACATGTGTATCTCGTGTAATCATTAATAAATAACAAAAAGTAAAATGCACCTCTTAAAGACCTAGTTTGCATAGGTCTACAAACATCAGTATGCACAATATCTAACACATCTCTCTTTTTCCTATCAGGATTAGAGGGGAATTCATCTTTGTTCATATTTCCTAATGCACATCCTTCACAAGAAACATTCTCATTACTTAACATGGGAAATCCTTCAACTATATTATGTTTCTGTAATAAAAATAAATCAGGATGATTGATGTGGCCATACCTTTGATTCCAAAGACTCTCTATTGGCATAGTTGTAGAAGGTAGTGCGTGATGTTCTTTGTTGGTAACATCAATCTTGTAGAGTCCTCCTTCTCTGACTCTCGTTGCAAAAGTTCATAATTATTGAAGAATTCAACCTTCAAGTTCTGATTTGTAATGGTGGAAATAGAGATCAAATTTTTCTTTATCCCTGGTACATACACAACATTGTGAAAGTGACGAACAGTACCATTCGACAATGTTAATAGAATTTCTCTATATCCCTTGATCTGATGAGCACGGTCATCTCCAAGATATATGCTAGCACCATTTTGTGTTTATTTAAAATTAGTATACCACTTCTTATTGAATGGCATATGTACTGATGCTCCGGAATCCACAAACCAGGTATCAACATCATCTATTTCGGAAAACAAAGCAACATTAGACAAAAACAATAAACCAGGTATCAACATCATCTATTTCGGAAAACAAAGCAACATTAGACAAAAACAATAAACCAGGTATCAACATCATCTATTTCGAAAAACAAAGCAACATTAGACAAAAACAATCTAATATCACGTGAATAAAAATTTGGGGGTTCATCAATATCATCACTAGCATCAAACAATCTTAGGTCATGATTTGAATATTTTTCTGCATAATTACTTGAATGTTTTCTAGGTTTATTCCTAGCCTCATCACTCTTTTTCTTATGACAGTCTTTAATAAGATGTCTAGGTCGACCAAAATAAAAAAAACTCTTTGAATCATTCATGTTAGATTACATACCTTGATTAGGCCTTGGAGATTGTCTTCTCTACGATGAATTGCCTCTCTGGGATTAACTACCTCCTCTACCTCTTTCTCTTGATCTCCCTCTCACAAATATCTTATTTGACCACAGTGCCAAATATGAATTCAGAGGCCTCAAATTCGAGCGCCTCTCTTCCTCTTGCATCAAAATATCTGTCAATTATTCAAAAGTAGGAGGTTTCTCCCTTGCTACAAGACCTATTATGAACATCTAATAGTCTTCTAGCATACCATTTAAGGTAATTGTGACAAGATTAGTGTTGGAAATTGTTTCTCCTATATTTCCTATCTTGTCTTTCACCTCTTTAATGTGACCCAAAAATGAACTAACGGATTAATTTCAATCCATCTTACTATGTATCAATTTAGTTTTCAGGAACATAATATGATTTGTGTTGTTAGTTTCATATAAAGCTTTAAGCATTGTCCACATTTCAACACAAGTTTTAGCTTCTATAATATGTGAAATTATGCTATCTTTAACATACATACACAACGATACCTTGTCCTTGTTTTCGTACTTATCCCAATCTTGGATTTGTGTTGTTGTCGCACCTGCAGCTGCATTGTATTTTTCTTCAGTTCCCTTTGCAATCGTCCATACTCCATACCCCTCCATCAGGGTCTGCATTTTGAATTTACAGTTAATAAAATTCGAGCCATCTAATTTATTGTCTTCATTGAGGTAGGTCTCTGCTAGCATATTCTCCATATATGCAAGTGTCTGCTCGTCCAACGAGATAATGGTTCCTTGTATCACAAAACACACTTCAATCCTGAAGGTGGTGAATCACCAAGAATATCAAACTTTTGTCAAGTGCTAAGCAGTCCGTCGCTCTACCTTTGGATCCACTAATTTGACTCTACCTCGATTCTCATCTTTCTTAAAAGAAATATAATAAAAAATTTAAATCATTGGCCATATTCCTAGAGACCAAGTTTTCACCATCGACAACATGCTCTGCCTCTGAATTATTGAGACATGAATTTCTCTTCTTCTCCTTCTTTGCAAGGGACGAGGCCTCCAAAATCACACAACTCTCCAGCATGGTCCCAAATTCGTCCTTCCACTTCAAGAGAACCCCATCCTCGATCCTTTCTCTACTCCATGGATGGGGGGGAATCTGTTGTTGAAAAGAACCCACGTGACCTCAAGAACCCATGCGAATCCCTCTGACCTTCATAGCCTGTAAAAATTCATAGATCAACCCTCTACCCAACCTCACATTTTTCAAAAGAAGGATGCTTGCTGTGATTATTTTGGAGTATGCTCCAATCTCACGTTTCAAGGAAAATCCTTCACAATTTTCTCACGTACTCACACTTTCCACAAACAAAGCGGTCGATGCTCCTTCGATGAATGGAGGGTATGCTAGTGTTCCTGTAATATCGAAGGGGGAGAGTTGGTAAAAGTTGGAAACAATCCCGGAGAGTGGGGGGGAGCATTAGCACACTAGCACTCTTAAACGCATACACTGAGAGTGCGAGGACCCTTCCAAACCCTTCTCTCCAACTAGAGGTATTAGATAAGGGGATCCACTCTCTCCCTTTCTCTTCATCCTCTTGGTTGAAGGGCTGAGTCAAGCCATCAAATAATCCATCACCTATCACTCCCTCTCAGGTTTCACCCTCCATGGAATCTTCCTTCCCATCTCGCATAGTCATTTCATGGATGATATCCTCTTAATGGGACTCCCCACAGTCCGAGAAGCTCTCTGAATTCTCTCAATGATCAACCTTTTTTGTGATGCTTGTGATGATCAAGCTTTTTCTGTGATCAATTTTCTCTTGGACTTTCCTCTCCCTCAATTTTTCTAGTCGCCTTGTCCTCAAGTTTTTCCTTCAAGGCCTCCCTATCTATGCTTTCTCGATGCTTGTGGCCCCAAGCTTTATCCTCAACACTCTTAGAAACATCCAAAGGATCTTCCTCTGACATGGAACCAAAGATGGTCACAAATGGGCTTTGGTAAGTTGGAAAAATATGTGAAAACAAAATCATGCAAGGGGGCTTGGACTCAAAGATTTGTCCATCCTCAACAAAGTACTCAGTGTGAAAATCTAGTGGAGGCAGTTAAAAAGGCCTCAACACCACTGGGCAGGCCTTTGGAGGAAAAAATACACACCTTCCACACCGGAAAAAGAGACAATCATATGGAATGCGCAAGGCCATGGATCTCTTATCTCAAATGTGGCCAAGAAAAACAAGGGGGTGATTACGGACCACACTTTTTGGGAACTAGAAGATGGGAACTCGACCCTCTTCTGGAACAACTCTTGTCAGCATCTTTTGGCCCTAGACAAGGCTCCCACTTTGAGCACTTTTATTCCCTCAACGATAGGCACAGGCCTCCAAAAAGTATCCAACTTATGGATTCCTAAAGAAAATAAAGTCACCTGACGCAAATAGAAAAACACCCACGAAGAGTTGAACATCCCCCCTGACGTAAATCTTCAACCATTGCTAGACCAGCTGAACTCCGGGAGAATATTTAGCCAACAAGGGGAAGACATCCAAATATGGGGCCACTCCAATACTAGCACCTTCAACCTTCAAGAGGCTTATTTCCTCAGTGCATAACATAATTCCCTCCCAAAATAAGTCGTTTGGAAAAATATCTGGGGCGCAAAGATCTGGCCTAAAATCAATAACTTTCTTTGGTTAAAAATGAACAACATCATCCTTACTTGGGACAATCTAATGAAAAGAGGATTTACATGCCCCTATTGGTGCCATTTTTGTTGTAATGAGGAGGAGACTTAGAATCACCTTCTCAATATTTTCCCCTACAGTTCACATCTTTGGGATCAATGCGCCAACATCATGAGAACCTCTGATAGAAATTGATCTGGCATAAGGGAAACAATTGAGGGATGGAGAGATTCAATATTTCACTCACCCATACTCAATAGAATTTGGCATCTTCTACCTGGTTTTATTCTGTGGCATATTTGGAAAGAAAGGAATCATAGAATCTTCAAATCATTCTCCTTGAACTAGTAGGAAGTCTGGTCCAAAATTCATTCTGGATCAAGATCTGAATTTCATGCCATCTGAGCACATCATTCTCAATACTGGGCAACTTTGTCTCTCCCCCTCTCTTTCTTCCCCAATCTTAGGTAACACTATTAAGATCATCCCATCACATTGGGAGGCCCCGCAAGAGGGGTATTACAAAATAAACTTCGACAGAGCCTCCAAGGGAAATCTAGGACCCACAGGTTATGGTGACTCCATATTTAAAAACAAAGGAGATATCCTCCATATCTTGGCTAGGAACTTGGGTCATAACACTAACAATGCATTTGAGATATGGTGATTTCTCAAAGGACCACAAGTGGCCAAAGATTAAGGTTTAAACCTCCTTATAGCAGAGGGAGATTCACAGATAATCATCAACCTCCTCTCACATCTCCTAAATGGTGCATAACCGGAAAATATCTCCCCAACTTGGAGACTCATGAACGGGTTGATAAGAATAAATTCAATTCTTCAGCCACAGTGGGTAATTCTTTCCTCCCACTTCCGAAGAAAAGAAAATCAAGTGGTAGATAAGTTGGAAAACTTCGGGGTAGACCTGCAAAAATGATACTTCTGTTGTTCTCCTACCTCATGTCCTACCAACTCCCTCGTTGTTGCATGTAAAAAAATTACTCACAAAAGGACCATCCCCTAGATGGGGTTTCATTGGATTTGACAAGTGGATGTACCGGTGGGAAGACACCTAGCCACAAACAACACACAACTCACCAACTCAGCCCGCACTCACCTCAGCCTTTAATCCATTGATTTAAATCTTTGTCTGACGCGCCTCCACATTCATTTGCACTCTGTCCAATTTAATTCCATGGGGCTCCAGCTAACGGGAATGGTAAATGCCATGGGATAGATTCAAGAAGAGTCCCATCACCTCACCCAGTTCAATGGTTTTTGGCCCAAGATCTGGAAAGACATGGCTCATTCAAGCTCTTGGCCTCCCGTGTCTCACTATCTTCCACCAGACTATTTTATTCTTTGGCTCTGGGTCAAGCTTCCTCCTCCCTTCCACCATGAGTTGCGCTCTCGGCCTCCCATGCCTCACATTCATCCTTCAATTTTCCTTTTTTATTGGTCTTGGCTCGAACCTTATCCTTATCTCAACCGTGGCCTTGAGCTCCACCTATGGTTCTCTATTTATTTATCGATGCCTTGCCTTCGGGGTAAGTCTAAGTGGGGGGTGGCCTGGTATGCAGTGAGAGGCATAGGCTTGAGGGGCCAAGGCAAGCACTCTCCTCAAATCTTGCCTCAGAAAATTGTTCATGCCTCCACTCTGGAGCTCCCGTAGGACTCAACCCACACCACCTCACTATACCACCCTCCTGAATGTGCCACTACACCAGATTTATATCCCTTGTCTTCTACATATGCTTGTAGAGTTGAGTGGTTCGATAGCCATGGAAATTCCCTAAGCTTCGCTCCAAAGCTCAACCCTGAGTGACCACATCCCCTCCATCCTCCACCTCTCCCTCCTCCACCCTTTTCTCCCCACAATCATACCACCCCTCTATCTTCCTCATCCTCCCCCCTTCCCTCTCTTGCCTCCCTCTCTTCATCCTCTGATTTTACTCCACCTCCTTCACCCCCGATTGCTTACTCCCGGTGCACTGGGTTGGAACCTTTGAAGGACTCTTTGGAATCCATCAAGTGTTCAATCAGAGAGTTGCAGAACATGGAAGATGACCGGATTTGTCGCGAGTAGCTTCTGATGTCTCCTCTACGGGATCTTCGAAAAACAATCCTAGGAATAGGGACTCTGCGTAAGGAAACAACGCATGACCAAAGGAACGAGCGAAGGCCCGACCCCAGCTCTGGATAATCTCAACTTGGTCTGGTTTCCCAAATTCTTTATGTCTCCAGACAATACAATTTACAAGGTTCTCTCCATGCATGTATTTTTAGCTCTAGGATTTTAGAGTTTTCTCTCCTTTTGGTTTTTTTAATCTTGCATGGACAATTTAGCTTATAGAATTCTCGCTCGGCGTCACATCCTAAATCTAGGACTATACAGTTTATTCTCTTTATAGTCTTTTAAGTTTTTCATAGACACTTGGAACCTTAATGGCCATGTGCCAACATTGGTTTCTCACCAGGGCGATGCTGCCACAACCACATGGGATATCATGACAACTGTAATTTTTTCTCCTTAGTAGGATCTAAATATCTTCTAACTTACAAAAAAAAAAATTAAATATATATATATATATATATATATATATATAATTGTTTTTGTAAAAAAAATAATAAAAAAATTCTTG
>ML794918.1:330173-355621 GCA_009831015.1 Picea engelmannii | reverse complement strand
CTAGGCCTTTCTCACATCAGGGGCTGGGGCGATGCCCAACATCGCCCCTATGACCCTCCGAATGACAGGCACCACAAGACCTAGGCCTTTCCCGCGCGAGGGGATGGGGTGATTCCCATCATTGTCGTAGGAGGAGCTAGCAGAGGCTAAGCGCTTAACCCGTAGATCGTGATTTTGGGGAATGGAGAGTTGGAGTTGAATCATGTTCATTTCCTCGACATGTGAAGTCACAATATGATCGTAGCCATTGATATATGAGAAAGTAGGACCGCCAGAATTGGTCTCCAAGAGGATTCAAAAATTGAAAGATCAAGACTCAAGAGAGTTGGGTGGCTTGTATGTAGAACACCCGAGGTGCCAAAATGCGAAAAACATTTTTTGTAGGCGTGCGATCACAGCTCGTGGTCACGTGAAAGAATAATTTTGTGCCTAGTGCTTGTTGGTGTAGGCTGAGTTTTACAAGGACCCATGGATATTTGTTAGAGATTCCAGTAAGGAATCAAAGAGATTTTCCAGCTCGAGGAGATTGAATGATCCAACGAACGGGAGGTCAGTGGACCCTGCTGAGGTAGGCTACGGGTCTACATCATGTTGTATCAGAGAAAGAATTTTCACCTGTAGATTTCAAGAGGAAGAGAAGAGGAAGACAGGGCATTGATGCTTTGTGGAAATCTATTTGCATGTAGGCAGCAAACATTTGACAACCAGGTGGGTTGAAACCAGAGAGGAAGAAGATGGTTACTGAAGACCATGAACGTGGTCCAAGAGAAGACTGCCAACATAAAAGAAAAGATGAGATAGACAAAGAACTTGTTGAGACAAGAGAACAAATGGAGAAGCTTTCATTTAAAATGAAACATGATGCAAAGGTGCATTGGGTGTATGAATGGTCCATAAATAAGAAGGTAAAATGGTTGATTAAGAAATTGTTGGCCAGAGGACAACAAAGGTTGTGGAGAATATAGCTGAGGTATGTTGAAACCCTCATAGGTGAAGACGAGACGGCTCATATATGTGAGCCAGAAAATTGGAAGAGTCTCAGAAACAACCAGGTGATCAGTGAGGAACTTTGAGGTTTCCTAGAAGGTCAATGGTTGATCTCAAAGACTTCCAGGTGAGCAGTGAAGAAATTTTAGATTTCCAAGAGAGAAATGAGATGGGATCATTAAACGATCTCATAAACTTCCAGGAGGGTAGGGCAGGAATCCCAGATTTCCAGGTGGACAAAGGAGAGGAGATGAGACTGTCTGATAGTCTCAGGCACTCAGAGGTGATTTTAGATCGACAAGGAGTGTTGATAAAGAGGGAAGATCATAGGAGTGTTATGATCATTTGGGGAATTAGTATATTCCTACTAGATAGATCAATTGAGGCCATCAAATGTGTTGCAAGTGCAGGAACAGAAGAAGGATGGCCAACAATGATTGTCATAGAGAAAGAAGAAATGGAGAAGATGTCAGAATCTCCCCCAAAAGAACAAGAGCATGTAGTTGAGGTGCTCACTCCATGGGAGAAGGAGTTAGATATGATAGAGGATTGGTTGAACAATCCAAAGCCAGTAGATGATTTCCATGAGAAGACAATGATTCAAATTTTGGGAGAAGAGCACTCAACAAAATCGCTTAGAAATTGCAGCTCGGGAGCTGGACAAGAGATGACTACAACATTGAAGCCAACAACAAAAGATGAATCAGAATTCCATTCTGGGGAGAAACTAGAGTTAGTTGGAGCTGAACTAACATGAGAAATGACATAATCTAGTATGCCAGAGGAAGTGACTAAGTAGAAAATCAGTCAAAAATAGAATGTAGGATTGGAGTGTGCAGGAGAGTGGCGACTTAGTGACACAAGGGGAGATGAAAACAACAAGGGGGATCAAGTTGATCTACCCATTACAAAGAAGGAAGTGAAGGAGAGAAGAATTACAGAGAGCCAACCATTGGAGCAGTTGGATGAGCTGATTGAGAAGATAATAAGGTTGATGTTGAGGTCAGTGGAAGAGACTACCAGCAAGGGGAAGCTGAGCAAAAGGAAGCCTACCATAGAAGCAGGGAAGAAGCAACAGAAACAACAACAAAGCAGTGGAGAAGATAGACAAATCCAAAGAATAGTTTTGGATCCAGGTGGATTTCAACAGAGCCAGGAAGCTCATGAGAAGGAGATCAAGAATTTTTCGCAGCAGTGGAGTATGATGCAGGAGCATCACTCCAAATCAATAATGCACCAGCTAGATGACACATCAAGTGCGCATTCAATGGAGGAAGAGGCAACATCCCTCGTTTTAAAATTTCAAATTGTATTTAATACAATTAAATGTGTAAGGATGGAAGAGCCAAGGTCGTTGTCTTTGCTTAAGCTAGAGGTGAGGCCTCCTTAATGGTCGATAGGCTGAGGATATCTAGATCCAATCCAGAATAGACAACCATTGATAGTAATTCATTATAATTAATGAGAGTAGGTAGATGGAGGGAAAGGCTCGAGGAGCCCCTCTTTTGTAAAAGGGATATTTGTATCTTATTTTTCATAAGGAAGAGAGGTTAGATGAGATAGAGAAGATAAGAGAGAGATCCGAGAATCTGTAAAAGTCTGAGCTTTTGTAAACACTTGTAAATAGGCATTATGAGATTAATACAAAGAGTAGTTTTTCCTGCATGAGAATATTTATGTGTTTATGTGTATTTGAATGCATGTATTTTATGTGTTTATATGCATATGTTGTATATGTATGTTAGATTACATATGTAGGTTATAGACATAATTTGTTTTCTATTAATTTCTAATTTCAAGTCTGGGTTCTTTGTAGCTTCATGCAAGGGGTTGCATGACAGATTGTTGAGGACTCTGTGAGCCAGTGGAAAGAGTGCATGCTCTGCCTTCGAATTATTGAGATGCAGATTGTTATTATTTTCCTTGTTTGCAAGGGAAGAGGCCTACAAAATCACATAGCTCTCCAATGTGGTCCCAAATTCGGCCTTCCACTTCAAGAGAACCACATCCTTGATCCTTTCTCTACTCCATGGATGGGGGGGGAATCCATTCTTGAAAAGAACACACGAAACCTCAAGAACCCGCACAACTCCCTCTGACCCTTGTGGTCTATTGAGATTGGTGGATCAACCCTCTACCCAACCTCACATTTTTCAAAAGAAGGATGCTTGTTGTGATTAGTTTGGAGTATGCTCCAACCTCATGTTTCAAAAAAAATCCTTCACGATTTTCTCACGTACTCACGATTTCCACAAACAAAGTAGTCAGAGATCCTTAGAGTAATGGAGGGGAGCATTAGTGAACCTGTAATATCGAAGGGGGAGCACTGGTAAAATATGGAAATGCTCCTAGAGAGTGGGGGGGAGCATTAGCACCCTAACGCTCTTAAATGCATATGACAGGAGCACGATGACCCTTCCAAACCATTCTCTCCTACCGGAGGTATTAAAAAAGGGGATCCACTCTCACCTTTTCTCTTCATCCTCTTAGTCGAAGGGTTGATTCGAGCCATCAAAGAATCCATCACCTATCACTCCCTCTTAGGTCTCACCCTCCATTGAATCTTCCTGCCCATCTCACACAGTTAGTTCATGGATGATATCCTCTTAATGGGACTCCTCATAGTCCGAGAAGCTCTCTGAATTTGCTCAATGATCAATCTTTTTTGTGATGCTTCGGGTATGGAAGTAAGCCTCTCTAAGTCCCAAATATTCTTCTTCAAAACGCCCATCCAGATCCAACGCCATATCACACAACTCTTGGGGTTCACCTGAAGCGTCCTCCCTTCTAAATATCTTGGAATCCCTCTTATTAATAATCTGTTAAGGAACACCTCTTGGGAAGATCTGCTATCCAACTTCAGGAAAAAACTTTCCTCTTGGAATTTCCTCTCCATCAATATGCCTAGTTGCCTCATCCTCGCCAATTTTTTCCTTCAAACCCTCCCTATCTATGCTTTCTCAGTGCTTTCGGCCCTAAGCTTTATCCTCAACACTCTCAGAAACATCCAAAGGAGCTTCCTCTGGCAAGGAACCAAAGATGGTCACAAATGGGCTCTGGTAAGTTGAAAAAAAAACGTGCAAACAAAAGATTGCAGGGGGGCTTGGACTCAGAGATATGTCCATCCTCAACAAAGTACTCAGTGAGAAAATATGGTGCAGGTGGTTAAAAAGGCCTCAAGACCTCTAGGAACGCTTTTGGAGGGAAAATTACACACCTTCCACACTGGAGAAAGAGCTAATCAGATGGAATGGTCAAGGCCATGGATCTCTTATCTGGAATGTGACCAAGAAAAAGAAGGGGGTGATCATGGACCACGCTTTTTGGGAACTGGAAGATGGGAACTTGACCCTCTTCTAGAGCAACTCTTGGAAGAAGCTTTCATCCCTAGACAAGGCTCCCACTTTAAGAACTTTTGTTCCCTTAATGACAGGCACATGCCTCCAAAAAGTAGCTGACGTATGGATTCCTTAAGAAAATAGAGTCACCTAATGCAAATGGAAAAACACCCACGAAGAGTTGAACATCCCCCCTGAGATAAATCTTCAACCACTACTAGACCAGCTGAACTCCAGGAGAATCTTCAGGAAACAAGGGGAGGACATCCTAATCTAGGACCACTCGAATACTGGCACCTTCAACCTTCAAAAGGCTTGTTTCCTCAGCGCATGACATAATTTCCTCCCAAAAGAAGTCATTTGGAACAAAATCTGGGGTGCAAAGATCTGGCCTAAAATCAACACCTTTCTTTGGTTAAAAATGAACAACAACATCCTTACTTGGGACAATCTAATGAGAAGAGGCTTTACAGGTCCCTCTTGTTGCCATATTTGTTGTAATGAGGAGGAGACTCAGAATCACCTTCTCAATTTTTTCCCCTACAGTTCACATATTTGGGATCAATGTGCTAGCATCATGAGAACCTCTGATAGAAATCGATATGGCATAAGGGAAACAATTGAGGGATGGAGAGATTCAATATTGCACTCACCCATCCTCAATAGGATTTGGCAGCTTCTACCTGGTTTTATCCTATGGCAGATTTGGAAAGAAAGGAATCACTGAATCTTCAAATCATTCTCCTTGAATTGCCACAAGAAGTCTGGTCCAAAATTCATTCCAACATTAAGGAAACAATCAACTTATACCCTTGGTTGTATCAAGATCTGAATTGCCCTCCATCTGAGCACATCATTCTCAATACCTGGAAACATCATCTCTACCCCTCTCTTTCTTCCCCAATCTTAGGTAACACTATTAAGATTAGCCCATCCCATTGGGAGGCCCTGCAGGAGGGGTATTACAAAATAAACTTTGAAAGAGCCTCCAAGGGAAATAGAGGACCTGCAGGTTATGGGGCCTCCATACGCAAAAAAAAAAGGAGATATCCTCCATATCTTGGCTAGGAACTTGGTTCATAACACTAACAATGCAGATGAGATATGGGGATTGCTCAAAGGTCTACAAGCAGCCAAAGATCAAGGGATAAACCTCCTTATAGCAGAAGGAGATTCACATATAATCATCAACCTCCTCTCACATATCCTAAATGGTGTATAACTGGAAAATATCTCCCCAACTTGGAGACTCATGAATGGGTTGATCAGAATAAAGTCAATTCTTCAGCCACAGTGGGTAATTCTTCCCTCCCACGTCTAAAGAAAAGAAAATCAAGTGGCTGATAAGTTAGCAAACTTAGGGGTAGGTCTGTAGGAAGGATACTTTTGTTGTTCTCCCACCTCATGTCCTACCAACTCCCTCATTGTTGCATGCATAAACATTTCTCACAAAAAGGACCAGCCCCTAGATGGGGTGTCATTGGATTTGACAAGTAGATGGACGTTTGGGCATACACTTGGCCACAAACCATGCCACAACGTGCCAACTCAGTTCTCACTCACCTCAACCTTTACTCCATGTATTTAAATCCTAGTTCGATGCTCCCTCTCATTCATTTTCACTCTGTCCAGTTTAAATCCATAACGCTCCAGGTAACGGGAACGATAAATTCCATGGGTTGGATGTAGGAACAATCCCATCACTTCATCTGGTTCAACGTATTTTGGCCCAACCTCTAGAAATCCATGGCTCATTCGATCTCTTGGCCTCCCACGTCTCTCCCTCTTCCACCAGACTGTATTATTCTTCATCTCTCAGTCAAGCTTCCTCCTACCTTCCACCGTGAGTTGCTCTCTTGGCCTCCCACACATCACATTCATCCTTCAGTTTGATTTTGTTCCTAGTCCTGGCTCAAACCTTCTCCTTCTCTCAACTGCAGCCTTAAGCTCCACCTATGGTTCTCTTCTTATTTCTCCGCCTCACCTTCAGGGTAAGTCCAAGCAGGGGACGGCTTGGTACGCAACAATAGGCAGAGGCTTGAGGGGAAGAGGGAAGCACTCTCCTCAAAGATTGCCTTAGGAAACTGCTCATGCCTCCACTCTGGAGATCCTCTAGGCCTAAACCCACACCACCTCACCAGACCACCCTCCTGAACGTGCCACTACACCATGTTGAGCTCTCAATAGACCCTAAAAAAGTCTCTGCCAAACTCTACTTTTTGGGTACCACCTATTGTTTAATTCAGAACAATGTTGTTTTTGCTTATGTTTGTTTTCTACAATTTCTCCTTGATTCTTTAAAAGTTTCCCTGAACATGTTGAGACCATCACAACTTAAAGGGAGTAACATTTGACTAAAGAATAAACCACTAAGTCACTTCACCTGATGCATCCAAATTTAGACACCAAGAAGAATCGAAGGTGAAAGAAAATCGTCCTAGAAAACTAAGGACGTCTATCACCGGTTTTCATCGGCATCGGTAAACGAGGAGTTGTTCTTTCGTGATAAGCATTGCACAATTTTTTTTCCGATGAACGACTTCATTCAGCATCGGCGAAACACGAAAGGAAATAGTCATTTGTGGGGAAAGGGAGGAATCGCCGAAGCCCGATCCCGTAAAAACATTTCGGCATCGACAAATTTCCAAGAAGCTATCCCAAGGGAAAGGATGCGATAAGTTCATCCCCGGTTACTAACCCCTGATATCTAATCGACATCGGTGATTCCTAGGCTGGGATAGGAAGCGCACAATTGAAAGAAGGTTACCATCTCTGTTGGCACTCGTGAGTCCAGTCACCTGTCTTTATCCTCCACGTGTCACGTCAAAACCATCCAGCGAAAGAAATCAGCGTCGACGGTTTTTTCTTTTGTGAGTATCAACGAAGAATCCTGTAGCTCTGTGTCGATCCCCGACTTCGCCTTTCATAAAATGACACGATGGGACGTTTTAGCTCTAAGTTACGCTAGATATGATGCATTTAATTGATTGATTAATTCCAAGATCTTGCATTAGTCTCTAATTCATGCGCAAAGCCCAATGACTGTTTTGACTTGTAGATACAATGCATCTCCCTACGTACCTCCGTTGTCAACCTACGTAAAATTGATTATAGATAATTGGTGGTAAGTAGTTTAAATTTCGTCCCATTACTTGTATTAACAACTTGATAGGACTGGTAAGTTCTCTCTCATTATATTACCTTGAATTATTATGATCCAGAGCATACTGCGTGCAAAGAGGTCTGGAATGTCCAGAGGAGAGAGATGAATGGCCCGGATAAGGCTTCCAAGGTATAGTGAGTATTAAGCAACAGAGTTTAGCAAGCATATAGGTATGTACCAGTCTGGTTTTGATTTCATTTCACATATAAATTAATATATAATATTATTCTATGTGCTGGACCTAATTGAGCGTCTTTGGTTGCAGGAATGATGCCTCCAAAGAAACCTACCACCAGGAAATCTCCTAGAGTCCCAAAGCTGGAAGAATCAGAAGCAGGAGAAGGCTCCTCCCTAGCCGTTGCAAGGAAATTGGAATTCAATTCCAAGCCAACACCGATCATCAAGACGATCACCAAAGAAGCCTTCGCTCAGCCCCCAGCCTTTGGGGACACAGAGGCGAACATTGGGACCAAGACAACATTCCCACGATGGGAAGACCTGTTCAAGGAAATAAAGCATGAATAATTCCTCGAGTATGCCTCACATAGAGATCCTGACACGAGGAAGATGGATGATGAGGGCTTCATCAACATCCACAAGGATTACCTACACATGATGGTGAGAAGGACTCTGGTATTCCCTTGCATTGAACTTTTGAAATGGTTCATTGATCACAGTGATGCACATAAGTGTGTAATTAATGATGATAATGGTCAAATCACTAGGTTTTTCCTCCCAGTAGAAGTCCAAAAGTATTACAAGCTCAGGGAGCCAGATGAACATTTGAACAAGGATTTTGTTGTGAAGTTTTATCAGAAGCACAACACCAGCAAAATCATGGTGTCTTGGTGGAGAGAAGATAAAAAATTCACCATCCGAAACTCTGGCTGGTGGGTGATGGCCAACCTCAGACAACCTTATATCTATCTAATGGCTCTCCTTCGCTGGTTGCATGGAGAAAAATATTGCTCCAGGTTTTCGGAGGCATGGATGCCTTTGCATTATATTGTCTCCATCTTCAGAACAAGCTTCAACTAGGGTGCGATCATCTCCAAACATCTTAGCACCTGCATTCTACAGGCTCAACACCCAAAGGAAGGAGAAACTCCTACCTTCTACGTGGTGTCTTATCTATTGGACATCATCTGTGCAAGAAATGTCTTCGCAGGAATGAACCTAAGCTAGCACACGTTTGAGCTCCTAGTCCATGTCTATTTTAGCATCTTATGGGAGAATAGGTATAAAAGAACCTACTCTCTCATTTGCGACCAATTTATCGCACCTATTCATTTCTTAGTATTCAATAAGCAGCTCCCAAGGATGTTTGATGCAGCCAAAAAAGTTATATCGAAGGTCGGTCACTGGTACCTTGATGATCGTTAAACCTACATTAGGGTTTTCGGCGCCACAGGAGCACCACATTTTTTAACTATATATGTCCCCGACCGATTGATACTAGGGGAAATATGTTACCAAACTATATTGTAGGGGTACAACACCACTTTGGTGAACTATAAGAAGCGGGCATTCATACCCTATGGGTTTCATATTGGCTTCTACTAGGTTAAAGATATTTCACAAGCCAAGCAAGAGGTATTAAGTTAATTGGAATTTTGGTTCTGGACAGGACATTTTCGCAAGAATGATCCCAAGGGTCTAGTCTCGAAACATGCATCACAAGTATCATCTTTTTGGCCTTATGCCCATGACCGGTTTGAGGGTGAAATTTTCACTGAAAACATTCAGGATTGGGATGAGGTAGTGGCAAGAATGGCCATGAGTTGGGAAGAGCAAGCGACATCCTTGGATGAAAGAGCGCAAAGAGCGAAAGAAATTCTCATGACTAGGGAATAAAGGGTAACATTTGAATCGATCGAAATGATGGAAGCTCCCCAGGAAGCCCTTGTAGAGAATTGTAACTTTCTCGGAACTCTAGGTGCAAGGGAAAGAGGGACATTATTACTCCAACATGCTCAACAAATAATGGATCTCGCATCGAATGATCCAGCCCTCTTATCAAGCGTTCTGACTAGTAACCCAGAAGAGAGCCCAACAGGGGTAGGTGACCCTGAGATCACGGACCTCGGTAACATCAACGGGTAAAATGACCCTGAATCCACACTGTCGCCAACCGATTCACTGATAGGCGCAACAACTCAATCAAACTCGGGCCGGGTGTTGGTCAAAACCAGTGTGCCTAACCCTCTGTCCAAGTTCATAGATATATACAGTGATGATGAGAGTCTGGAGGCATCTCAAAAAACCTTTGTTCATGTAGAACAAGAGAAGGGAGCCAAGGAAATTAAAACACCTCTTGTTCCTGATGTTCAGATTCAAGAGGACACACGAGAAGAAAAAGGAGTTGAAAACAACTTAGACACAAAAACGCCCGATGCACCTGAGGCCCGAGTAGGTAGTCCCAAGGACAAGTTAGAATTGGATGTGTCAAAAGAAATATCCCCATAGAAGGACATTGACAATGCCATGTCTAGAATACAGACAAGTATTGAGCTCACTCCCAACACATCCATTCCACTTGATACTCAGGTCCCTGATAAACATCAGGAAGAGGCCAGGCCTTCAGAGAAAAAAAAGGAGGTTCAAGAGTTTGATCTTGAACAAATATATACCATTGACAGCCTGGGAAACATTCTCACATGGGGCGACCAACAGATACCAGAGTCGGTAGACGAAGTAGAAGACATCTATGAGATCTCTTATGATCAAAAGAGGAAGGCCATCGTACAAAGGACTGCTAAGAAGAGGAAGATTATTATGGACTGTTCTATTTTGGTTACCATAGAGGAAAGCTTGATCAACACAACAGATGCTCACATGTATGAACTAATAGGCATGGGAAGATCACTCTTTGATGCTTCCCAGGATAGGGCCAGTAGGGATGAAAGAGAACTAGCTGATACTTTGAAGGAACTAGAACACTTGTGCCATATTATTGAGTATTATAAATGCGCCACACAGACTACGACATATTTGAAGAGTGAGTTTTCAGGAGTTTACAATGAGTACAGGAAATAAAGAACCCTATTAACTGAAAATATAATTGAATTCCAGGAGGACACTCTCATGGCTCTCGCAACATGCAAGGAGATGGAATGATGGCATGAAAGAGCACATAAAGCAGTAGAAAGGCTCAAATACATTGAGGCCATCCAACAGGGTTGAGAAAAGGAAGAACATGGCATTCATTTGTTAAGAAAAAGTAGCCTCGACCGCATAAAAAGATCCGTAGAATAATGGACTAAGATGTCCCGAGGTCCACATCGAGAGATCCAAGAACAATATTCCAAGTGCTAGAAGCACTGGGATAAAATTAATAAAGTAATGAAAGATATATAGCTCCCCGAGTTCGGGAACCCCAGTGAGTTTATTGACATAAGAAACATGCTCAATATGTATGCCGAACAAGACTCCCTATGGATGGAAGAGTATGTGAAGGTAGCCGATGCGAGGCCGAGACAGGTGCGACAATTTACAGAACACTCGATTAGAGCTAAAACCATGTTGCAATAGTTGAATTCCACCTTGATAACATACCAAGCGCATGCAACAGACATCAAAGGGATATATGTGGCCCCAATGGAACAACACATATTCCTCTGGGCCCATACTTGTGAAGAACTCTTTATCAGATGGTCTGATTATGAAAGAATACACCCTTTTCAAGAAACAACTTGGGTGGACTGTTGAAAGACTGTCAGATGATGATGCCACGTGGAGATTTTTTATTATCTCAAATTGTATTTTACTGTTAATTATTGTTAATACTTTATATTATAAATAGGAACATCGACCGATGGTCTAAAGGTCGATGGTTTTTTGCAAGAACTCTTTTCTTTCTAGTTGTTAAGAATTATTTTGGAGCTGCTATGAATGAAGAAGTCCTTCTGGACCAAAGACGAAGTTGTTTTCATCATATGCATGTGTAATTGAGCTTGGAGAAGAACTATTTCCTATTCAGTTCATGAGCAGATGTAACAAGTAAGAGCTATTGAATATATTGTCAAGTTATCTGGTGCAATTGCTTTGTTGCTCTTTTCTCTAATGATGGAAATGATGAATTGTTGTGTGGATATATGATGAAGGATTATGGTAGATGAATTATTTTGCTTACTATTGATCTTATGATATAAATGTTTTCTTCTAATAATTAGTATTCTCAAATAGTAATTGGATGCTCACATGGTTAACGTATTATTACTAGGCCTGTGGTATAGGATTATCGTTTGCATGTTTGAGCAACAGGTTATCCCAAGCTCAGCCTCTTCTGCAGTAGTTAAATTTGCTCTCATTTTATTTCTTGGATAGTTTAGGTTAAAATCTCAACTAGTGATTGAGTGCTCACATGGTTAAAGTATTATTACTAGGGTTGTGGTAAGAGTTCATTGTCTGCGTGATGGAGTGAGGGTTATCCTGAGACCGATCTTTCCCATTATTTAGACTTCCTGATTGTTGTGTGGTCAAGTTGGTTTATATCGGCTTTTTCTCACATTTATCCTAACTAAAGAGAAAATACCAAAAGAGAAAATCCTGACTGAAGGAGATTCCTCCATAATAAAACATAAATCCCATCGATTAAATTGGACGGATCATGAGATCTAGAGAACCATTCCAATCACAAATGTTGCAGAGTCTAATTGGGCCTCGGTGGCAGGTTTGGTTCCTAATTTTGAGTTAAGGGTTTTAATACCCATCAACACACCATATTTACCTCCCTTGTCTTCTATGTATGCTTGTAGAGTTGAGTGGTTTGATAGCCATGGAAATTCCCTAGGCTTCTCTCCAAAGCTCAGCCCTGAGCCACCACCTCCTCTCTAGCCTCCACCTCTCCCTCCTCCACCCTCCGCTCCCCATAGTAATACCACCCCTCTATATTCCTCGTCCTCTCCCCTCCCCTCTCCTGCCTCCCCCTCTTTGTAGTGGCCAAATAAATTAAACATCCATTAATTCTACTAACATAACAGTAAAGTTCAATAATTCCTCTATATTGAGAAAATTAGTAAAATTCAAAAATTTCTTTAATTGAGCACATTCGCAGCACATTTGCATATAGATTTATCCACAATTAATAAAATTTTATCGCAAAATAAAACAAATACACAATTTTAAATACCTGGGTCTGATGCTAAACCTATGTTTGTTCGCTTGCCTTCTTGACCGCTGCTGCACTCTGTAAACACTGCCCAAACCTACTATCCTCCCTTCCAACTAGGACAACTACCTAGCTCCAAGATATCATATGGATATCCTGGCCCCTGTGCCCAAAACCTCCAACAAAACAGTGCCTGTACTGATCCAACCCCGACTCTAAAACTCAACTCCCCTCTCTACAAATCTAGGAGAGCCCCCTCAAAACCATTCCCAATCTCCCGCAGAATAATCCCCTTTCGTAAACCTCCTTCCCCTCCATATCCTTCCTTCACTGCCTCTTGCATTTACTTTCTTATCCACCCATTTATTACCTTATCCCCTCATAATTAATATCTTACCCCTTTGAATTAATATCTTATCCCTTTCTGTGTACGTAACTCTTTTTTTTTTTAATTTAAACAATATAACTTATTATCCCTTTTAAATTTAATACCCAATTTATTGAATATAATAGGTAGTTAATTAATTAATTAATTATCAAAATTATAACCTTTAATTAATTAATAAATATTTAATTAGTATCGTTATACCAGTCTTGTTTAATTAATACCATGTTAAGACAATTAATCCCCTAATTAATTTTTAATTAATAAACCTTAAACATTTATTCAACTAGGGTTGTTACACTCTTCGTCCTCTGATTTTACTCCACCTCCTTCGCCCCCAATTTCTTTCTCTCGGTGTGCTAGGTTGGAACCTTTGAAGGACTCTTTGGAATCCATCAAGCGCTCAATTATGGACTTCAACAGAGCCATCATATCTTTGAAGAACATGGAATATGATCAGATTCGTCCTGAGTAGCTTCTAATGTCACCTCTACGGGATCTCTGAAAAACAATCCCGGACATAGGGACTCTGGGTAAGGACACGATGCATGACCAAAGGAACGAGCGAAGGCCTGACCCCATTATATATATATATATATATATATATATATATATATATATATACACATACACACACACACACATATATATTGCACGAGCTGGGGCAATGGGGACAATGTAAGTGACTGTAAGGTCTTATCAAAATTGGATGATGCTAAGAATGAACAAGGTAAAAAGGTGCAAATGACACACACACACACACAAATATATGTATGTGTGTGTGTGTATGTGTACCTTCTTAAAAGTATAATATAACTACCTGATCAAGTAGGATGTGAGGTGAGTGTGCTTTTCTATATTGAATAATGATATAGAGGCATGGATGACTCTATTTTATGAAATATGTTTATCTTGTCTTAATACTAACATGAGGAGGATATGTTCCATTTCATTGGGAAAAGCTAGTGTAAATTGTTGAAAGGACAAATAAGAAGGGACACTCTATTATCATACTAGAAGGAAACATGGTTATGCCTTTGAAAAATCATGATTTAAATGATTTTAAAGTAAAGTTACATGTGAACTGTATAGTGTGACTATGATAGACACACAATATGATGACACAAGTATGTTGAGGCAAGTGGTAAGGTGCATGTTAGCACAATGAGAATCCAAGTTGATGAAATAAAGGTATTGGTTTGAATGCATAATAAGAATGCATGTGTATATTATCTATGGAATATTGAGTAAACCTATGAAATGATGAGGTTGGAGCTGACTCGGGATTGAAGTCATTTTGAATAGTGATATATATACTAAAAGAGATTTTCATGATAAATAAGTTCCATGTGGAAGAACTATGTAAAGACTCTATTAGAAGAATAGAGATAAAACCTTGATGATTGTTGAAAATTTGATGATGGTATGCAAATTCTATTTATATAAGAATAATGGATTACATTCTAAAACATAATGTATGAATGAAAGGCTAAAAAATGAATGAGTGACCATTTTGATCTATGAATGTCAATGTGAAGAATGCACAAGTTCATAATTCATTGTGAACAAAAAAAGAAAACTTTTTGTAGTAGCATGTTGAGGGACTCAAGGAGGATTTGATTAAGATTTCCCAAGGAATAGAGGAGGTGGATCCCATGAGGGATAAATTGTAAAGGAAAAGAAAGAGAAAATAATTAATATTTTTATGATTATGGAACTATGAATAATAAGACAAAGTTGTATGGTTTAAAAGGACATCTACAGTGAGATTAAGTACAACTAGTAATTGAAAGATATAAAATTGAATGTGTTTAAATGGCCTTGGTTGAGCCATGATAAGTAAAGATAGTGAGACCTTGGAAATAAATCAGGTGGACTGAAAGTTCTAGGCTTTGTAGAAGGAGTTGGAAAAGGGAAGAGTCCCTTAACTCCTTTCCTAATTATTAGTGTGTCTCTTTGGGATGCAAGACCGATATGTAGTTGTATATGAATACTTTTGGCATGAGAAATGTTGATTGCAATATGACTATATAAACAGTTGAAATTTTTGATTTTGTTTACACTGATGAAAATGTTGAGGGAAATGAGATAGAATGAATGTAGATGTTATATAACATATCTGAAAATATTTTGTTAAATTAAACAATGTGGTACATGCATTTTATTTTACATGACCACTAATGTAAAATGTGAATGTGGTGATGTATGTCATGTGTAGGATATGATTGGAGCTGTTGGGAAAGGAAAACTTCCAATGGTGAACATCCTCAAACAGAGGGGAAATACAAGAAGGTGCTTGATAGAAAATAATTTTGAAGGGACTCAGGAGTCCCCATGAAGTATCATTGATGAGGAGGTGTTGGTAGCCAGAGAAAGTATAAAATTGTTCATGACTATGTGGCATAAGGTTTGAAAGGGATTGGTTAAGAATCCATTATAAAATATTTTAATTCTATATAATTGAATTTGAGTGGTTGTTGGATTCCCTTGATACTCAAGAAGGGTATGATTTAGGAAAGGAACTTGAAGGATATAGAAAGGAAACCCTGGTAGTCAAGGATGATTAACATCCTTGTAAGACAATTCATGAACAAAGTGTCATAAATATATTGACCCATTTGGGAATGTTTGGGAACAAAAGTACTCTTAAGAAACACATTGATTTAATGCATTGATAAATGCATGTTTTCATGAGAGGGAAGATAATGGACTTCCCAGTATGAAAGGAGGACCTTCCAATATTTTACATTTATAAAAATAGTAGAAAAAGGAATTGGGAGGCCATGAATGTTGACACCCTAGTTAATAGTGAAGAAATGATGCTTGAATGTATATTTGAGGCTATGATCATCTCAAAGAAGGAAGAAAAACCCTTTTGTAACAATGAATGTGGATAGATAGTCCATGTGGTTAGAGGTTGGATGTGTTCCAACACACCATGGAAAGAGTGCCTAACCAGAAAAGTAACAATCTAAAATCAATGCAAGGTTGCATTGTGAGTGATTGTTACCATGAACATTGGCACACTAGTTAAGTTCATATGATGAAATGATTTCCTATAGAAGATCTTGGTATGATGAAATAATGCATGAGTAAGGAACGATAAATTATTTTTATTTTATATCATTGAATAGATGAATCAGATGCAGTTGTTAGAATACACAAATTAAGAATGGTTTATGATGCCATTGTAAATTTGCACTGAGAATATATATGTATGAGAAGGTAACAAATTTTGTAGCTGTGTAAATATTTAATTGCAGGAAGGATGGTCTTGAAAATGGAAATATTGTAATCCCATGAGGAAGACCAATTCATGTTGGTTGTAAAGAGACAAATTGTTATGACAAGGAAATCTCATGCTTGTGAACTCTCATTCCAATATGGAATAGATTTGAAAATGAAATGAAATTGTGAATTTGAAAATCTATGGGTAACATATTTGAAAATAATTTTGATTGAAAATGGAGGAAAATATCTCACGAGCTTTTTTATGAATGCGAACACATATGAGATGAAAATATATTTCCAGTTAGGAGAGATTGTGGCTATAAAATAAGAAATCATAGAGGAGAGCCACTGTTGTGAAAAGAGAAATTTGTGATAAGTCATGAGTTCCATGAAAATGTTGTGTTCTTGTAACATAGGCCGAAGGAGCGCTTTTGGCATAGAAATCCAGAGGGACTCCTTGAAAAAGAAATATCGGGGGATGCTTCAGTTATAGTACTCAATTAAGTC
The DNA here is from genome assembly GCA_009831015.1 of Picea engelmannii. Lineage (NCBI taxonomy): Eukaryota > Viridiplantae > Streptophyta > Pinopsida > Pinales > Pinaceae > Picea > Picea engelmannii. Next base: position 338,900 of record ML794918.1, on the reverse strand, counting down.
TTTGAAAATATTCTTGTTTGAGAAATATTGGGAAAGAAAGATGGATCAACTGAGGGATTGTATAGTAGAGAAGGGAATTCCTGAGCTTGAGCCCAAAAGGAAAGTGACCTCAAGGAAGGGAAAACTTTGATAGCTCATGTGAAAGACTTAGTGGAGTCTTTAAAATTTTGTCACTTGTTGACTGGGATTATGCACACAATGGTTATGACAAGGAAGGACAACGAACCGAGTAAACATGATAGCCATCTAGATTTAGATCCATGAACTACACAGATAAGTATTATTTTGACATGTTAAATTTTCCCTTTGAGTTATGAACAACAATAAAATGTTTTTGCATGAAATTGGACATAATATGATTGATGTTTGGAAGTATTGTAGGCATACGCTAAATTCCAAGAGTCTAGGAAAGGACCAGATCAAGAAGAAGAAAACAATGTTGAAGTAGTTGAAAATTAATGGCATCACAAGTGTTGCAGAAAAGAACACTGAGGATGATTTTCCTTTAAGGGGGAGGGGATTGTAGCACCCTTGTTTCCCCCATATTCTAATTATTCATGATTAATTATTTCCATTCCATGGAACGAAAACAATGTAAATGTATTATTGTTTAATTATAACTTCCATCAACTGCCTCTTGGGGTGAATCCTTGAGTACTGACCATGATACCATGAGAGGGATTAGTGAGGGGGTAGGAAGGGGGGTCATATGTAAAGAACCCAGGCCACCATGGTGAAAAATATAAAGTAAATGATCATATTTCCTCTAACTTGCAGTTGAATCCAAATGGTAATGGGAAGGGGTTGGTAGTTGAACAACCAACCACCCTCAATGAATGTAGATAAGGAAACTATGGCTAGGACAATAAAGGTTTCCAATTGAAGGTACAACAGAGTATTGATTCATCAGTCAAGGATTGAACCACAAATTTCCTTATGAAAGAAGAAAATAAGGGACTTGTCGAGAACCTTACCAAGGGGATTGTGTGCAAGGAACATGCGAGGAAGGAAAGGAGATAAGACCTAGAAAAGAGAGAGAGACAACATGAAAATATGGGAGGAAAAGAGAGGTTGCAAGTGAGCACATGGGGGAGCATAGAAAATCCCCTGGTGGTATCATGGCTCAGCACGAGGGTGGCCTATAGCCGAAGTGACTAAACATGGAAATCATATGGTTGGGTGGAAATGTGAACACCCACAGTCATTTTGCTGGCCATCAATCATAATAGATAAGTATTTTCATACCCTATGTAATTGAACTATAATTTATTTCTCAATTCCTATAATTGTCTCAAGGATGTGCATGTTTGTTTAATGATTATACTGGTTTCCATCTTTCATGTTTGTGTATTTAAGAAATTGAGGAACTATACGGGTCTGAGCATGCTTCATGCATGTGAATGATTGAGAGTCATGCATTGGCTCGAACTAAAGGAAGAAAATTGTGACTTTGTTGACTGTATGCACCATTACACTTGTACGTATCTATACTCCTAGAAACTGCTCCTACTTTGAGTTGACCATAGCCTCAAGCATGCATTCAATAATTATTTCTTGGATTCCCTATCAAATTCCCCTAGTCGTGGATCACAAATCACCATGCTAACTTTAGTGGAACATAAAGGAATATTTATCACTATGACTTTAGTGGAACATAACAAAATATTCCACACTATGGTTCCAAGAAATTGGACTCCTGAGTTAATTTAGAAAGTTATTACTATAAGTAATCAGGTATCACAAGCAGTTGATTTCTAGTTGTATAGTATATTGGGAGGTTACATTAGTGAATTTTATATAGATTCCACTCATTCATATAATTTTGTTGAAAGGGAATTCTTTAAGGGACCACACGAAAGATACTTGAAGTCACTATCTACTTGGATTAAGATGTTGTTGTGTGATAGGGGGGTTATGAAGATGGAAGTTGATTTCCCTAGAAGCTAAGTTCCTTCATGCATAAGGGGAACAAGGGGATGACCAGGGAATGGTTTGAATGTTGTAGGGAAGAATGAATGATTAATGGAAGGGTTAATGATGCCGAGAGAAGAAGAAGGTGTGACATAAGAAGATATTGGGGTATTGTGTAGTGGAAACAGGTTTCGATATAGTAGGAAGAGGATTGTGGCTGATATAGAGGAGTAGCATAGTGATATTGAATAAAGATACACTTGAATAACACTCTAGATCATACAATGCATAGAGTTTCAACTCGATCAAGTAGAAGAATATCCCACTTAGGCCAGACTCTGTGTCAAACCCACGATCCCTTGTGCATCTCCAAGGTATGAAGAAACTTTGTCAATTATAGTTAGTAAGGAAGTAAGGATAGTAGTTAGAACAATGGAAGTAGTACAGTAACCCAATTTCAGATAGTATCACCGAGCAATAATACCGTGCAGAATACGATGGTGGGAGTATATCCCACTTTAAGAATGTTTGACTTTCATGGGGTAGGTTCAAAAGATCCAGACAAATATTTGTTCATTTTTTAAACAATATGGACTGCCAAGAACGCCTAAGATGATTATGCAAATATTTCATAGTTGGTGATGGCATTCATAGACTACATGTTACTATGGTACATGAAGTATTAGACTACTACACCTCTGAGACAAATCAAAACATTGGTCGATGTAAGACAAGATCTATTGAAAGAGTTCCAAAAACCTAACTCAGAGTCACATTGTATTACATAGATGAAGGAGATCAAGTAGATAGTGAATGAATCAGTATGGGATTACTATCAAATATTCAAGATATTAAAGGATAGGTTCACATTCCAGATTCCATATGAGCAACATAGGGAGTGGTTTATTGCAGGATGTCCACATATATGTTTCCCTTTGACACAATAGAATATTGTGTCTCAATCATAAGCCCTATAAATTTATGTGAAATTGGAAGAATCCCCTGTAGGAGAAAATGGTGCAGCGATGGCTCAAGTTGAGTTGCAGTTAGTAGAATTGAATATTCAGTTTCAATAACTTGTGAAATGAAAAGAAAAGCATGAGGAAGTCCGGTGTGTCACATGTAGAACAAAAGGTCATCATAAGAATGCATGTCTATCATTTTGGCAATATTTTAATACAAGAGCTTTGAATCCATTAGGGATATGGTGTGAAATTTGCAAGATGATGGGTCATCACCTTTATTATTGTTTATTGATGCATAAATATGATAGTACTATAAGAAACTTGTTTTGTAACTTTTTTGAGTCAATTCCACATGAAGAGAAGTATTGTCTCACATTTGATATGATGAGAGAGTGCATCACATATGCATACAGAGTCCAAGGAGAAGAATCAGAAGGAGGATATCCACAATATAATACTACAAGAGGTTATAATCAAGGAGGAAGAGGAGGGTTCAAAGTTCATGGAAGATGAGGATTCGACAGAGGAAGAGGATAAATTATATGTTATAACTATAATTAGCTTGGAAATTTGGCATGATATTTTCTAAATCCCTACACGACGTGCACATATTGCAGACAACTAGACCATGCGAAGGAGTATTACCCATAACTGATCCGAAAGTGGAAATAAAAGAGGAACTTGAATGTATATATGATAGCAGTACATGCATGTGACAAACAACTCAATATAGAAGCGATTACGCATGGAGGAACAAGAATCAGAGTTGATGTGAAGGATCAAGGGAATAAGATCCACCACTTGGTTAGGAAAGGAGCAGAACCTATTTCGTTGTTTGATCCTAGAAAAGAGAAAGAGACCTGCAAGAAAGAAAGAAAAGAAGTGATAGGAGTAGAATGTATAACATCGAATTGAACCGCACCACCTTTGCATCACAGGCCACTAGTGTATGACATACCTCTAGTTTATGACCATTCAAGAAAGAAAATTGAGAAGGTGAGTACTTTGAAAAGTTTCTTAAGAATTTTTTTAGAACTACTAAAGGATGATTCTACCTTGAGTATGATGCACAGAATGATCGACCATTTCACCCAAGAGAAATATATACTTTTCACACACTGGGAGGTTAACCAGGGGCACTGTAAGAAAATAACAAACAAGGAGTTCCAACTCAATGTGTATATAGGGGATTATGACATGGGCAATATTATTTTGGATCTAGGTTCAGATGTGAATGTAATTTTGAAGAAGACTTAATAAATTGTGGGTAAGACGTAGTTGATATGGTTTCCCAGGCAGTTGAGGTTATCAAATCAACATAATATTGTTCCAATTGGAAGGATGACATGGGTGAGTGTTAGTATTGATGGAGTGCGCAACTTAACATATTTTGAGGTAATCAAAATAGTGGATGGTAGTTACCCTTATCCAGTGATACTGAGACTTTATTGGGCCTTTGATAATCATACTATCACTGATATGAAGAAGAGACAAATGATATTTGAAGTAGAATACTTGAAGGTTACTACATCGTTGGATCCTATTGAAGGAAGAAGATATGTAGAACTAGTAAAGGGAAAAGAACTTGATAATATGTATAATATGACTATGGGGATAAATGATTATGTGAATATTACAATGAATGGTGTACTTAGTTGGAGAAGTATCAACTCATTCAGGTCATATTCAGAATAATCTTTGGAGAATGGACAACATATATTCCATGAAGTGTCTACGAGGAAATGTGCTTAGATTGCTCATGTGTTGAAATGGATTGGAACTGAGGTATGTGATCTTCAAAGGTATGCTCAACTAACTACATAGACTCTTTAATAAAATAATTTGAAGTTCAAATATCATATCAAAATATACTACTAGATTTATTTGTTGCATTAAAAGTGACTCCTACAAGATGGTGGGTTGCACATAATGATGGAATAAGAGATTGGCAACAGTGTAGAAGGGTATTATAGGTCATTTTCAAGACAAAAAATGAATATAGTATGTATAAGTATATTGGATTAAGTCACCCTACAAACCATATTACAAAATGTACCATGACATGGAGTTCGTTGCCTAATCAAGAATGGACAAATTTCTTTATACATACCATGGACACAATCCTGAAGAACTAGTACATACAACTGGAAGTGCACAAAGGAACAACAAATTGGGAAGAATTAACTTAGAATTTCATGGTAACTTTTAGTTTGGGGATGATGCTCATTTAATTCACTCAACCTTTCAAGTCATAAAGAACAAGATTTTTGTGCAATAAAATGTGATGGGATTGGTACCCTTGTATAATGCACCTATATTTAATGAAACAGTTGAAGAAATGTTTCACTTTTATAATGTTACAAAATAATACTAAGAAGAGTAAGAGATAAGAAATGTAAAAATACCAGAAACTAAAGGATAGTGCGTAGTATAGGGACCCGAGCTTGAAACTATTGTGTATGCAAATCCATTAAGAATTCACAAAGTGAATATTGGAACACAAGATAAGCCCAAGTTTACAAACATAGGGGACTACTGGAGTGAGGAAACAATTGAAAATATTGTTGAATTACTACATGAATATCGAGACTTGTTTCCAATTAATTTTTAAGAGATGAAGGGGATTGTTGCGGATCTAGGAGAGATGAATATTCCTTTGAAGCCAGAAGCTAATCATGTGAGACAAAGATCATTTAAATTGGACCTAGTGTATAAGAAGAAGGTGAAATAAGAGATAGATAGGATGGTAGAAGCATGAATTATTGAACCCGTTGAAGAATCAAAATGGATTAGTCCCATGGTAGTTCATAACAATAAGACAAGGGGAATCATAATATGCATAGATTTGAGGAAATTGAATGATTCTTGTTTACATTATCCATTTCCCACACCGTTCACAGATGAAGTTTTGGAGAATGTAGGAGGTCATGAAGTGTATTCATTCACTAATGGGTTTCTGGGATATCACCAGATCAAGATTACACAGGAGGATAGACATAAAACAACCTTTGTGACATAATGGGGGTGTTACTAATACACATTTGTTCCTTTTGGGTTTAAGAATGCACCAACAATATTTTCCAGAGTATTTGTAGCATCTTTCAAAGAGTTTATTCATAAGTTCTTAGAAGTGTACTTAGATTATTGGACAATATTTAGTTAATTAGAAGACAATGTTGAAACTTTTCTATTAAGAACCAAATATCAATATAGCATAGAAAAACCTCAGAATAAGTACTCCATGCCTTGAAAAAGAGAGAATTTTAGATAATAAGCCTCTTCGAGGGGGCAACCTCCTTTTACCCCACATAAATGTTCAAGTACAAGATGATTCCAAATGAAAATGTCTCCTTGGTATATATAGGAGACTAGGAGGTATAATTACAACTAATGGAATGAAGACGACATAAATAAAATAACATTACTAATCTAATATGCCCCAATTAAGGGGTAATGAGCCAATATTAGGGCTTAACATGCCCCTCCCCTTGAGACAAGTGTTGTCTGCAACGCTTGAGTACCTCTGAATGCTTTTGTATAAAAGACTCATCTTCCCAAGTGGAATCTTTAGCCGATAGTTTCCTCCATTTAATGAGATACTCTAAAATGGATCTATTCCTCAGCTGGAAAATTCTTGTGTCAGTGATGGCTTCAGCCTCCAATATGATTTTTCCTTCCTCGTCAAGTTCTGGCAATATATTTTGAACTGGGATCTTGTCACCTATAACCTTCTTTAAGCATGAAACATGGAAAACAACTCCAATTTGTATGCCATAGTACCAATATTTTGCAACAGCTTATAAGGGCCATAGTACTTTGGTGATAATTTATTATCCTTCTTAGCTTGCTTGAGGGACATGTTTGTATGGTTGTAATCTTAAAAACACCCAATCCCCTACTTCAAAACTTCTTTCACTACGATGTTGATCTGCGTGTTGTTTCATGTGATTATGTGCCATGGTCAGGTTGTACTTTAAGATTTGGAGAACTTGTTTTTGATGCTCGATGTGATCTTCCATTGCTTGAACCTTAGATTTTTATTTTAGAGAAGAAGTGATGGAAGGAGGGTGGTATCCATAGAGTGCCATAAAGGGTGTCATTTTTGTTGCAGTATGAAAGGAAGTGTTATACCACCATTCTGCCAAGGGCAACCATTTGAACCATTGTGTTTGTTTATCAGAGACAAAGCACCGATGGTAGCCTTCCATACATTTGTTCACTGCCTCGGTTTTTCCATCAGATTGAGGATGATAGGATGAGCTATGAGCCAATTGAGTACACAAACAAGAAAATAATTATGTCCAAAAATGTCCAGTGAAGATGGGATCTTTGTCACTTGCAATAATCTTTGGGCTGTCATGTAGCTTTTGAACTATCTCCATGAATGCGGTGGAAAATGTACTAGATTTGAAGGGATGAGAGAGAGCACAAAAGTGTGTGTACTTGGTCAGTCTATCAACAATTACCATGATGACACTCTTTCCTTCAGACTTCGGTAACCCTGTGATGAAATCCATGGAAACCTTCTCCCAACGCTGACTTGGGATGGCTAGTGGTTGTAAAAGACCTGGGGTATTAATTGTTTCTACCTTATTTTGTTGGAAAACTAAACATTCTGCCACAAAACTTTGAACATTAGTTTTAAGGCCATACCCAAAAAACTCCTTCTTGACTCTATGGTAGGTTTTCAAAAATCTCGACTGCCCTCCTACTAGAGAGGTGTGCAATTCCAATAGTGCCTTTTGTTTGAGTAGGGAGTTCTTACTTAAATATAAGCGATCTTTGTACCATAGTGAATCATTTTTCCATGTAAATGTATCTGATGCACTGGAATCCTACTGCAACCTTTGAATGAGAGTCCACACTTTTTTTCCATTCTTCCATTCATCCCTTGCTTATATTATCCAATAGAGTTGGATGACCAAGATAGCACAGAGAAAGGCCTCAACATCTTCATCCTTTCTTGAGAGTGCATCTTCCACAACATTTTTCTTCGCCTTTTTATAGACGATTTCAAAATTGTAACCTAATACCTTGGTTACCCATTTTTGTTGTTTTTTGAAGATAGTCTTTGTTCCAAGAAGTATTTAAGACTATCATGATCTGTTTTGACCTTGAAGTGCCTACCTATTAGGTGAGGACACCATTTCTTCAATGCATGTAGTATTTCCATCATTTCCTTCTCATAAATGGGTTTGTGTAAGTCCTTTCCCTTGAGTGGTCGACTTTCAAAAGCTAGGGGCCTTCCTTTTTGCATTAGGACAACATCAATTCCACAATAAAGGTTTTTGTGATGTTTGGAGTGGTCAAGACAGGAGATTTTCACATCACCTCTTTAAGTTGTTCAAAAGCTCTAGTTGCCTCTGGATTCCATGAAAATGCATCCTTCTTAGTTAGTGTCATTAAAGGTGCTTCTATTCTTCCATAGTGTCGAAAAAACTTGCAGTAGTAACCTATCCATCCCAAAAATCCTCTAAGATTATTCAATGTTTTGGGAATCGACCAGTCCATCATGGCCTTAATCTTGTTAGGGTCTACCTTGACACCTTCATGAGATACAATATGACCCAAATACTCTATCTCCTTCACTCCAAATAAACATTTGGATGGTTTGGCATATAGTTGTTGCTCCTTTAGTAGTTGTAGCACCTTATCAACATGTTGCACATGATCCTCCCAAGAATTTCTATAGATTAGTGTATCATCAGAAAATACTAACACAAATTTTCAAAGGAAGGGCTTGAAAATGAAATTCATCAACCCTTGGAATGTGGAAGGTGCATTTGTAAGGCCAAAAGGCATGACCAAAAATTCATAATGGCCTTCATGAGTTTGGAATGTTGTTTTTGGG
>ML794918.1:310536-322584 GCA_009831015.1 Picea engelmannii | reverse complement strand
TTATATTAATATAACCTATATTAAGGTTGACACTATGATATATAACCTATATTAATTTTAGCCCTTATTTATCATAAAATTTAATTTAACCTATATTCAGCATTAATTTTAGCCCTCATTTATCATAAAATTTAATATAACCTTTATTTAGCATTAAATTAATATTAACACCATTTATCATAAAAATTTAATTTTAATAACTTAACCTATTTTTAGCCTATTTTTAACCCTAGACTGCTCAAACCTAGGACTTCACGCAAGATGACCACTAATTTAAAAATAAAAATAATAACATTAATACTACCAAAACTAGATTAACCTTAATTTAACCTTATTAACACAAAATTAATATTAGACTGTTTAATAATAGGGTAAACCCTAAAATTTAGCCTATCCTTAACGTATAATTTGATTAAACACCGTCGAGTTATCATTTTGTTTCATTAATTAAATATACCTGATTTGAGAAACCTCCCCAAACCTAGGGTTCACTTTTCACTATTTAATCAAGGCTCCTCTCTTAATTTTTTCCTCGGGCTTTTTCTGTCCTGATGATGGATCCTGTTGTGGATCCGAAACGTCGACGACAAACTATCATTAGCACTGTGGTTCCTCCGGCAATTTTTGAACAATGTTCTCACCACAGAAACCTAAATGAGAAGGTTATAATTAATGAAGAAAGAGACACAAGAACCATAGAAGGATCAAGAAGAAGAATAGGAACACGAAGAACAAGGGAAGGGAATTTTTTTCCCAAAAAGAACCTGGGTATTGCAACATTTATGATACTTGCAAAAGATGAAAACCATCTACCTAGATTGAATAATAAAGTTAAAAAGGAGTTCCATTTCTATTTGAATTGATTACCACTTTGTAAGAATGCCTTAAGTTAGAATTCATAGCAGAAACATCAGAGGGAATTTTGCAGCAAGAAAGATAAGTAAAATCAAATGTTGTGACTGCACAAGAAACATTCTTGAAGTTCATGGAAACATGGAAACAAACATGAAGTGGCTCGAGATAAGCCACATGTGACTATTGGGGGCATGTTGGAGCAGGTCATCTTGGTACTAGTTTTTTGAATTTCACATGATAAAAGTGCACAACAAATTGGCTAAGGAGTTGTGCACATGGAATAAAGGAAGATAGTTAGGGCGTTTTCAGGGGTCAACATGCACATAAAGCATAAGTTAGTTAGAATTAGTTGGAAATATTGGTCCATTTTTTAATGGGATAATCCCTATTGTAAAAGTACAAATATGTAATGGTTTTTGGGTAGTATAAGAAGAGATGGTGTTGTGATAAATCTTACCCTGCGGATAGGCTAAGCTCCCCTTTGGACCAAGACCCCTATCTTTGGTCTAATAATCGAAGAGAAAACGTGGTTATTACTTTCCCTATAGATCTAAATCAATCAATCAAGAAAGAGAGAACAATAATGTGGTGTACCTGATTGCAATGTTCATCCTCATTGATCCAATCCTTGGGATTGATCTCCAAGCTTCTCAATGAAATTGAAATCCTGCAAAGACTAGCAAAGGAAATATTCCTCCTACTTGATATGACTAGACAAAGAATATCTATCTATGAAGAATGAAATGACAATAGATAATAAAATGTAGAACACATAAATTGAAGGAAGTGGGTCAAGTTTCTTGGAATCCATTATGGTAGATATTGTTTTCACCCTTGAACATGAGACATGTTTGGATCTTGTCTTACAGTTGGGTAATATACTTGTCTGTGAGTCATATAAATTCCATGTGTCATTCTACTTTTTCATTCCATTCGAACAGTTCTCTTATTTTCCACCACATTATGTTCTTGGTACTCGTCGAGTACTGTTCTATTGTGAGAAATATTACCCTGAAGATAGGATAAGCTCCCCAGTGGAGTCACCATTTTTATTTTGTGAGAAATATTACCATGTGGATAGGCTAAGCTCCCCTTTGGACAAAGACCCCTATATTTTTTCCAAAGACATAAGATAATAAGTGGTTACTACTTTCCCTATAGATCTAAGTCAATCAATCAAGAAAGAGAGAAGAAGAATGTGGCGTACCTGATAGTGATGTTCATCCTTCTTGGTCCAATCCATGGGCTAGATCTCCAATATTCTCAATGCAATTGAGATTTTGTAAATACCTGAAAAGGAACTCTTCCTCATACTCTATATGATTATACAAAGTAGATATATCTATGAAGACTGAAATAAAAATAGACAATAAAATGTAGAACACATGAACTTGGAGGGAATAGCCCAAGTTTATATTAATTGGAAAGACAAAGAAGGAACTTACAAAGCATGATTGACGATGAATTCACTTCTCCAAGATCTCCTTATAAAACCCTTTCATGAATATTGACATCAAAATGTTGATGCTTCCTCCAGAATCAAAGGTTTGATACCTAAATTGCCCCCCCCCCCTTCACCTTGGAAATATCTTCAATATATAATCTTGAGAAGCACAACCACCATGCGAAAATCAAGGATATGGTTGAGTATATGTCTCCTTAAATTTGGGATCCGATCCTAAGATGAAGCCATAACATAGGGGTCGAACACAACCAACCTCATCCCAAGAGATATATCCCTTAGAAAGAGGTGGAGGATCCCATGATTCCCTCTAACAAGACTTGCACCCCCCACAATGATATATATAGCACCATGGTACCCCCTTAACAAGGCTAGAGGAGTGTTGGTGCCCCCCTAGTAAGGGTAGGGGATCACCATTCTTGTAAAATGCTAAAAAATGGTCAAAATTTTCAAGGAAAAGGTATGTTTCGACTGTCAAATGATGGGGCTTGTTCTTCCAACATCACTTAGGGATTGTGACAATTATTTTCATGGTGTCAAGGGGTTGTGACACTTAGAAAAATTAATGCGACACTTGGTAAGGTGCATATGAAACTTGTGAAAATGCATGTAACACTTAACAAGGTGCATACATCACTTTGCGACACTTGCGACACTTAGGGTGTGACACTCAAGTGTGACATTTTAATGTGAAATAGATGGGAGGAGAAATATTTTTTGAGAGTACCAACTGAGAGTTAAGTGTGCACTATATGCATGAACGTTAAGGGAATGTTGGGTTATAAATGAAATATTTCATATGAGAGCAGTGTGCACCTTTTGTAAGAGATGATGTTGAATGATAATATAATAATCCTGCCATTGCGGACATAGCCCAATTTGGAGTGAACCGCGTTAAATCTATGTGTTATGATGTATGTTGTTTTGTGATGTTTTTATTTTCTATCATGTTTATGGAACATATGTAATGTATGAATGGTTAATATGAATATGTTATATGATGTTTCCATGAATCTGGTATAATTAATGAATGGTAAGAATAATGGTTATAATGAATCTCTACCATCCCTCAATGACTAAGGAAACCTAGTTCTTGCAGTCCCCATAGATACCTCTGGTGATACTTCACCTACTTGTAGGTGATGCATAAATAGATGGTATATTTAGGTTTTTGTTGGTGAATTAATGTTTAACCCTTGTTATTCCCACTGAGTGCCAACATCCACTACATTTCTTGCACATCATAACTTGATCAGTGGTTCCTACCCGCCATGGGTTCCCTAGTTAGTAGTCATATTACCATTTGGTTCCCATGTTGCGATTTATCGTAGGCACATGAACCCTCCTATAGTCCCACAATGACTTGAAATTGAGACTCATTTCCCTCTCTTCCTACATATTATGGCCATATCTCATGGGGGATCCTAACATTCATATATTTCTTAATGGTCACCTATGCATTTTTTGATTTTGTCATTTACCTCGTCGTTGCACTGTTTTTTGTCGAGATCCCTCTTATTTCTATTGCAGTAACCTTTGGCCATCTGCCTTTTGAATTATTTGGCCTCTTCTTTTAATCCATCTACCCATGGAGAGAAAAAATCCTAAAAGTGGATGTCACTTTCCAGTACAATTTGCATTCATTTTTCTTATTTTGATTCTATGTGGTTGGAACATAAAAGCATGCTATTATGTCACTCATTCTCTCCAAACGAGTACAATTTATATTTTTTTTGGAATCGTTAAAAGACACGGAAAGGACACGAGTTGAGTACAATTTTATCTCTTTTTCAGACTCGTAAAAGGACACAAAAAAGATACTATCGAGTAGACATTTTCCTCCTTTTTGGAATCATTAAAGGACATGAAAAAACACCATTACGAGTATTCTTTTAACTCTTTTTCAGGCTCATTAAAAATAAATGAAAAATAAAATACCGATCACACTTTTGTCTCTTTATCATGTTGGTTAAACCATGAAGAACATGCCAAAAACCAAAAAAGAAATCTCAAAAGTGTAGGGTTTTTACCATTCATCTATTCGTGAAATGACATGTTCAATCGAGTCACCCTTGAACGTGGAACCTTTTTTAGCCATCATCTTACAGTTGGGTTTTATATTTCCTAGGATCCATCCAAGTAATATGTGTTATTGATACTCCTTTGATTGGTTACTCTTCTAGTCATCATTGAGATTGCTTCAGTCTGACGCAACACCCCTACCTCAACAGGGTATTCTTGACCTCCCGGTCTTTGGCTATTCCTATTTCCCTTGGCCAAAATGGATCTTTAGTTCCCACTAGAAACTTCAATTCATATAAAATCGCAAGTCCTTCCAGAATTTACGGCCACGCGAACAAGCACTAGGTGCAAACCCCTACTCTGCGTGACCACTGACTTAGCCCAAATGGCTCTTCAAATTTACCACTTCATGTTTCACGATTTCAGGATTCCTTCTGCGAGTCACCCTGACTCCTCCGATTCTCAAAAACCCAAAATGGGCTAACGATCCTTAGCTCCTCCCTTATGCTTTCACCATATGAACTCTAGCCAAATCCTGGGGCGTCGCCTCTGAGCACATCGATATTTCATGACTCATGAGTTCACGATGTGAATTCTCCTTTTCCCCGAAGTTTGAAATCGCGACTTCTTTACTATGGATCAAGGGTCCTGAACCTCACATGATCTGATGGCCCAGATCACGTCAGGATTTTGCATGTTGGGGATTTCCAAAACAACTTCCTCCACACTCCTGACTTTTGAAATGACTATATCTCAGAGCGCCCAATCAATGGCTCTCGTTCCTCCATATTTAACATTTTCTAATCCTTCTGATCTTGCGAGTGTTGAAACACACTCGGTCTTAACCTCTCTGTTGATCTACTGGATCCAATGGTCCACGAAAAATTGGCGTTTCCTCCTCAGATAAATTCAACCATATGTTTAGGTTCTCAAATATTGTTGGCACATGGGAATAAATAGGGTTCAACGCTTTAACAATGCACCAAAAAAACACTAACTACCAACCCTTTCGGTAACACCTATGAAGCAGATGAAGTCTCACCTGAGGTAGAGGCAGGGGTGGTTGTAGGACTCCATTTTTTGCAACCTTAACTGGGACACAGATATGTGATTACAATACTCTAACAAATCACTTAGTAGTTGTCATTCGTTAGTACTTAACCTTTGTTCACATTGCAGATAAACCCTAATTACAGTGCAATGCAGTATTGAACAAGATTCAATAAATTCAAGCACTTAGCACTTTGGTCTTTACTTTCCCTTTTTCACGTAGCATCACATACACCACTTACTTGCATCGCCTATGTTTCTATTTATACATTACAAAAAGGGCCTAAACATGGGTAAACCCATGGGTTGACATATCATACCTGTTACATAAGCCCAAAACCCAAAAATGACCCAAAAAGGGGACGAGATCCTACGATCTCCACTTCGACTTGTGCTCCACCTTTGACAGCTCGTCGAAGTCCCAAAATAGGTCAAACCTGACTAAGGATCTCCAAAACTTGGTCAAGGTCCAATAGGACCCCAACACTCACCTGTGACTCATCCCGAGTCACTTTTCTTTGGTTAATTATGCCTCAAAAGCCTCACGCTTGGCTCGATCTTCATTGACCTATTTTTGTTACAAGGCCTCTTACTCGACGAACTCCTGAAGAACTACCTCATTCACAGGTCCTTCCAATCGTTTCTTAGCTATAGTGAATACATGTTCTAGTTCTTCTCCTCGTCCTTAAATTTCTTTGAATAGTTGGCAAGCTGTGTCCTGGGCTAGCTGGAGCCTCTGAGTCACTTCCATGACTTTTCTCTATATGGTATGGAATTGTTGTTGGATAGTGCACTGTTCCTGGGATCATTTCATTCTCTCAACTGCTGATAAGAGCTTCAACTATTCCTTAACTATTTTTTCTTGCTACTTGGCCTCCTGGAGTTGTAACTCCAGTTTATTTAGTTTGGGATCCTTAGTGAGTCGCTCATAAGTCTGCACGTTGTGATTACATAGTTGTTTAGATTCCACGGCAAAGGCCTTGATTCTCTCAACTACGCTCCAACAAGTTTCTTCTCTTTGATCTGACACATCCTGCAGAGTGCTTGACACTGTTTGTAGCTCTAGATCTATTATTCTCTATTGAAGCTACTGAATGGATTCAACAAGCCTTACCACTTGATGCTCTACTAGGTGTTTGGCCATTTTTTCTAATCCTGTCACAAAGCAAATTGCTCTCTTGACTGCTTCTTTGATTCCAATCTTCTCCACAAGCAACTGTTCTGTCTCTTGTTGGATCTGTGCTTTATCCTATTCATACCTCGTTTGGAGGAAATCCTTCTCCTGCTATGCAACCCTACATTTCTCTATCACCTCCTCTTATTCTTTCTTCAGAGCCGTTCTGGGATGGTATTTCTCTTCCTGCACACGTCAAAGGCGAGATTCAGTGGCGCCAGCTATTCTGTGGAGTTGGGTATGCTCATCTCCCAATTTTGTTTCATCTGATGGTGGGGGTGCAGTGGATGTCGCGCGACTAGATTGAAGGGCTTGTTGGACACCCCTTAGCTTTGTCTCAATTATATCATACATAGCCTCTTGTTTTGATTCGATTCTCTCCAAAATATATTATGAGGCATCTGAAAAAGCTGCGATAATGAAGTCGAAGTCATCTACCATGAGCACAGTCTGTATCTTTGGCTTACTAGCTTTGGATTTATTATGCGATGTAGGTTTCATGGGGGAAAACTTTCTTTTATTTAGTGGATATGCATCATCAGGGGGATCCTATGGCGGTGTTACTTCTCCTTGCTTCTTCTTATCTTCTTCCCCTTCTTTCTCTTCTTTTTCCACTTCGTCACCAACTCCTCTGCCAAGTGAGTCTGAAGAAGTTTCTTCTGAGACGTTGTCCAGTTGTTGTACCTCTTCTTTCTTTTTCTTCCTGCAGTTGTTGGGTGCATCATACTCTTTGCGAGTAACCATCGGGTTTCCAATGAGTTATCGGTCAAACAGTTCCTCTTGGTCGATTGGTATCAGGTACTCTACGGGTCATTACTTAGTGATCTCCTCTAGATCTTCCTCGTCGATGATCTTATAGTATGAGTGCAGCTATTCTTTAATCTCATCCGTGCACACAGTGATATATATAAAATGCCTATCTACGTGGAACTTCATCAGGGGATTGAATATGTCCAAAGTGTTCATTGTCATATGAGGGAGAGATTCAATAGCCCATTTTAGCTGCAGGTAGTATTTATGGAATACTTCATTCAACTGCCATTTTTTTCCCATATCACTCGAATACCTGAGCGTGGTAAACTTCGTAGCAAGCGGCTCGAAAGACTCAATTCCGGGGAAGGTTGCACCTTCTGGCATATCCCAAGATATAAATGTGAAGAGGATCAGGAGCCAGCTAAAGCGGAACTCATAGCCCTAAACCTGAGCTTCACGACAATCCACTTCTAGCCGGTTGACTAAGTAACTAGCCCATCTCATCTGTAATCCCTCCACGCACTTTCCCGTGAGGTCAACGAAAAACCCCGTGACTTGCGTGGGTCTATTCTTCCTTACTACCTTACCAGCGATCAACTGACAAGAAAGGCACACTATGCCATTTCAAATGGAGGCTACCTTGTATCCTCGCATTCCCTTCTCTACATTACCATAAGTATCTTTAATCCTTTGTGCGAGGGCGTGATCTGCAACCTTCCTTGGGTAAACGTTTTATGGGTTGGGTCCCTGCATACTTAGGCCGATGATCCTATGGATAAACACCATATCGACAGTGATGCATTTGTCTAGCCATAGGTAACTTTCATGGAAGCACTACAGCAGGAGTTTAACACATGTGTTAACCTCTTGGTCCCTTCCAAAATGTGGGATTTTCATTATGTTCAGGATAGTGGACTACGCGATGCTCATGATCCATGGTTGGGGCATGATTTTTGATTTCTTTCCCTTCGTCTTGGTCAAGTACTTGTGAGTCACGAGCATGCCATAGTTTTTTTGGTCTCCTATATTATAGTCACTGATCTTCAGAGTTGGAATTCTCTCCAATTACGGTATGACTATGTGTATCCCCTTCGGGAGGTACGTCATGATAAATGTGTAGTTGAAATCACTCGAGAAACTATTAAGACTCACCACACCGACCAAACGTGGGATGTAGTTGGATAGGATGGATGGGATTAACTTCGCATTTTCCAAGTCATCTCTATGCTTAGTCCTTTTCTCTTCTGTAGCCCAGGATGGTCTGGATCCATGAGAAGGCGACAGGCAGGCTTGCACTCCTCTCGTCGATGAGGCTTGAACTTATGCATACATCAATTTTTATGCCATTAGATTGATTAAATTTCCTCTACTGACTTTTCCACAACACTGATCTCATATGACATGCACGCTCGAGATCAGATATCTCAGGCTAATGAACAATTTCTGAATGTAATAGAATGGATGGCAAGGTCTCAATAAGCATAGAATAGTAACAATGAGTTCTCTAGTTGGCTTGGATATAATTCATGAAAGTGTGCTCGATGCAACAGTCAACGGGATAAGTAGACAATGATGTAACAAATCCTTCCAACAGACAAGAAGCCTTCATTAATGCAATTATGTCTGTTACAGTGTGGTCCAACGGTCCAATGGCGAGCTCCGAGGCCATAACTGCTTTCTTATTCGTTCTAAAGCATCGGGGTAATGGTCATAATGCCTCCAATGATTATATTTCTCCACAATGGAAAAGTTCCAATCTCTGTTGTTTTGATATTCCGACGAAGTTCAAATTCTGGAGACTTTTCCTTCTGCAAAGTTCTTTTTGAAGCTTGCAATTTTTCTAACTTTTATTTCTTCTTGCTGAGATTTCGATCCTTCTTCCCTGTGATCTGCATTACTGGGTTCCTCTTCCCATTCTGATTCTTATCTTCTCTTGGCATAATAACTTCAAGCTATTGATGATATTTCATAAGGTTTAAGGGTAATACTTCTTCATTGTCTGGGGTAAGTTCTCTATTTTCTCGCGTTCTTTCAACTTCAACACCCAAGTCTCTGGTCTTCGACCTATTCTCCTTTTCTTCTATCAAGTGCATTATTCTCCTAGTCATGAAATATTTTAATTCTTTCTCTCTTTTTTCTAGGGCTTCTTCTTCTTTTCTCCGGATCTAATCTTTCTCAATTCAAGGTTTTCATAGCAATAAAGAAAATGGGGTGATGTTCTCAACAAATTTAATAACCTCAAATTCTTCCTCTGTCGAAGTTCCATGAGAACTCATTGATATCTGGGTAATTCTTCCACATAGGGATATTATCTTTCCTCTAAATAATCCTATTCCTCCCAATGAAGCAAGCATAGCAGGCCTTCCCAAAATTTCCCAAGTAATTTCTGTCATGACATTCACCTATGTTTCCTCATCCAGAATAGTGTCTATGTCTAAGTCTCCTATTCTTTCTTCTATGCATTATTTTTATTTTAATATCTTTGATAGATTGATGTATTTATGATCATTCAGGGTTTCTTTTATTTCTGAAAATACAGTCTCTGATCCTTCCTAGGGTTCTTCCATAGTCTCAATTTATGATTCTTTCTCATGTTTATCTTGTTCCATATTCATTCTTTCATGTTTAACAATCATTCTAGGGAAATCAAGAACTTCATGGTCCATAGTTGTACAACAAAGACAACTAGGTTGTCTAACAGGGAAATCCTTAGCAAGATGTCTTGGTCTTCTACAACTGTAACAAAGGGTTAATCCTCTCTTTCTCTTAAATGATCCCCAACCTTTCTTGTACTATGCACTAGGATCATAGTAACTAACCTACATAAAATTCTTCCTAGTATCCTGTGTCCATTTGTTAGTCCAAACATTCTTTCTATGCATAGGAATAACATATCTTTCATTACTTCTATCAGATCTACTCATATCAAACCTTATTTCTTCTAATTGTGCCCTAGTTTTCAGACTAGGACAAAATTTATCAAACATACCTAGATCCATACTATTGAAGAAAAAATTTCCACTTATCTTACCTTTAACAAAGTACAAAGCTTTCAAATCTTACCTCTTTAAAAAAAAAATCACTTTACCATTATCAGGGCACAAAGCTTTGAGATCTTACCTCTTTTCTTCATATCTACCTCATTTCTTATCACATAGGTTCACAAGTCAAGTAGAATAATGCACACTAAAGCAACAGATCTACACACAGATCTTTCTTTATTTTCCTTAGTTCCCAACAATCATAGTTTCAGATCCCGACAACAAAACCATTTTTTGGCACAAGGGAAAACCCAAGGTTCAACATTTTAATAGCGAACCAAAAAAACCCTAACTACCGGCCCTTTCGGCAACACCTACAAAGCAAATGAAGTCTCACCCGAGGTAGAGGTAGGGGTGGTTGCAGGACTCTAGTGTTTCCAAACTTAGATGGGACACAGATCTATGATTACGATACTCTAACAAAGAACTTAGCATTTGTCATTCATTATTACTTAACCTTTGTTCACAGCGCAGATAAAATCTAATTACAACGCATCGCAGTATTCAACAAGATTCAATACATTCAAGCACTTAGAATAAAGAAACAAATCATATCTAACATTCATTCACATCACTGAGCACTAATAAATTATATCATATGCTTCTAACATTCATAAATATAACAACACTAAGCATAAATCACGTCAAAGGAACAAAACAATAATCAAAATGCACAAAGCAACCATAACACAGGATATACATGGCTCACCCCTAGCCTGGGGCTATGTCCACCAACTCTTCTCTTTTTTATTATCTTCTTGTCAAGATTCTTACATGCACATAGCATCAAAATCCTACTCCGTAGAGGACAGGAGATCTGTGTGCACCTCGCTAGATCCTCCTTCCCCGAGCTAGGTTACAACACAAAGCTCTTACACCGTCTCTTACAGTTACCTGCACTTAGACTTGCAAGTCCCACACAATATGCACAAAGCAATTACAACTATCACTACACTTAGCACATTGGCCTTTACTTTCCCTGTTAAGCCCTAATATTGTCTCATTACCCCTTAATTGGGGCATATTATATTAGTAATCTTATTTTGTTTATGTCAGCTTTAGGCCATTAGTTATAATTATACCTCCTAGTCTCCTATATATACCAAGGAGACATTTTCATTTTGAATCATCTTGTACTTGAACATTTAAGTGGGGTAAAAGGAGGTTGCCCCCTCAAAGAGGCTTATTATCTGAAATTATCTCTTTTTCAATGCGTTGAATACTTTTTCTAAGGTTTTTCTATGCTATATTGATATTTGGTTCTTAACATATGGTATTAGAGCTCAAGGTCTTGGGGTTTCGCTGCTACATCTAAGACACCTTGAAATTTTTGCTAGAATTGTTTTTCTACAATGTTTCAGAAGGAACGACTTGGAGGATATTTAGTAGATGGATCAAGGTACGTTGGGTTTAAATTCAGCTCCTGAGGCCTTATAATTTCAGAGATACAACCTGTACAAGATAGGGTTCTGGAATCATTCTGAACTGAGTCATTGCGGAATTTTCGATATAAAAACATTTCTGTAATGTTTCAGACCTTGAACTCTGGAGGATATTTACATAAATTAGTAAGGTATCTGTGGTAAAAATTTCATCTTTTGGGTCATCTTAAATTTGTAGATACACCTTGTGTAAGATAGGGTATCTGACTAGTCCTATTGACTAGTCTCAAGAAGGTGTTCCAGGTAAAA
>ML794918.1:280943-308064 GCA_009831015.1 Picea engelmannii | reverse complement strand
AGAGTATTTGGGTCATATTGTATCTCATGAAGATGTCAAGGTAGACCCTAACAATATTAAGGCCATGATGGACTGGCCGATTCCCAAAACATTCAAGAATCTTAGAGGATTTTTGGGTTTGACAGGTTACTACTGCAAGTTTGTTCGGAACTATGGAAGAATAGCAGCACCTTTAATAGCACTAACTAAGAAGGATTCATTTTCATGGACTCCAAAGGAAACTAAATCTTTTGATAAACTTAAAGAGGTGATGTGTAAAGCTCTTGTCTTGACCACTCCAGACTTCACAAAAACTTTATTGTGGATTGTGATGCCTCAGGAAATGGAATTGGTGTTGTCCTAATGCAAGAAGGAAGGCCCCTGGCTTTTGAAAGTCAACCACTCAAGGGAACGGACTTACTCAAACCCATTTATGAGAAGGAAATGATGGCAATAATACATGCATTGAAGAAATGACGTCCTTACCTAATAGGTACACACTTCAAGGTCAAAACAGATCATGATAGTCTTAAATACTTCTTGGAACAAAGACTATCTTCAGAAGAACAACAAAAATGGGTAACCAAGATATTGGGTTATGATTTTGACATCCTCTATAAGGGAAGAAAAATGTTGTGGGAGATGCAATCTCAATAAAGGATGAAGATGTTGAGGCATTTCTTTGTGCTATCTTGATCATCCAACCTGATTGGATAATAGAAGCAAGGGATGAATGGAAGAATGACAAAAAAGTGTGGACTCTCATTCAAAGGTTGCAGCAGGATTCCAGTGAATCAGATACATTTACATGGAAAAATGATTCACTATGGTACAAAGATCGTTTATATTTATGTAAGAACTCCCAACTCAAACAAAAGGTACTATTGGAATTGCACACCTCTCTAGTAGGAGGGCACTCGAGATTTTTGAAAACCTACCATCGAGTCAACAAGAATTTTTTTTGGGATGGCCTTAAAATTGATGTTCAAAGGTTTGTGGCAGAATGTTTGGTTTTACAACAAAATAAGGGAGAAATAATTAAGACCCTAGGTCTTTTACAACCATTATCCATCCCAAGTCATTGTTGGGAGGAGGTTTCCATGGATTTCATCACAGGGTTACCAAAGTCTGAAGGAAAGAGTGTAATCATGATGATTGTTGCTAGACTAACCAAGTACGCACACTTTTTTGCACTCTCTCATCCCTTCAAAGCTAGTACATTTGTCATCGCATTCATGGAGACAGTTTAAAAGCTACATGGTATCCCAAATATTATTGTAAGTGACAGAGATCCCATCTTCACTGGACATTTTTGGACAGAATTATTTTCTTATTTGGGTACTTAATTGGCTCATAGCTCATCCTATCACCCTCAATCTGATGGAAAAAATGATATAGTGAACAAATGTCTGGAAGTCTACCTTCGTTGCTTTGTCTCTGATAAACAAACACAATGGTTCAAATGGTTACCCTTGGCAGAATGGTGGTATAACACTTCCTTTCATACTACACAAAAATGACACCATTTATGGCACTCTATGGATACCACCCTCCTTCCATCACTTCTTCTCTAAAAGAAAAATCTAAGGTTCAAGCAGTGGAATATCACATCAAGAATAAACAACAAGTTCTCCAAATCTTAAAGGACAACCTGACCATGGCACAAAATCACATGAAACAACAAGCAGATCAACATCGTAGTGAAAGAAGTTTTGAAGTAGGGGATTAGGTGTTTTTAAGACTACATCCATACAAACAGATGTCCCTCAAGCAAACCATGAAGGATAATAAATTATCACCAAAGTACTATGGCCCTTATAAGGTGTTGCGAAATATTGGTACAATGGCATAGAAATTGGAGCTGCCTGCATCTTCACGAGTACACCCAGTTTTCCATGTTTCATGCTTAAAGAAGGTTATAGGCGACAAGATCCCAATTCAAACTATATTTCTAGAACTTGATGATGAAGAAAAAATCATATTGTAGCCTGAAGCCATCACTGACACAAGAATTCGCCAGCCGAGGAATAGATCCATTTCAGAGTATCTCATTAAATGGAGGAAACTACTGGCTGAAGATTCCACTTGGGAAGATGAGTCTTTTATACAGAAGCATCTAGAGTTATTCAAGCATTGTGGACAACACTTTTATCAAGGGGAGGGTCATGTTAAGCGCTAATATTGGCTCATTACCCCTTAATTGGGGCATATTATATTATTAATGTTATTTTGTTTATGTCGACTTTAGGCCATTAGTTGTAATTATACCTCCTAGTCTCCTATATATACCAAGGAGACATTTTCATTTTGAATCATCTTGTACTTGAACATTTAAGTCGGGAAAAAGGAGGTTTCCCCCTCAAAGAGGCTTATTATATGAAATTATCTCTTTTTCAAGGCTTTGAGTACTTTTTCTGAGGTTTTTATATGCTATATTGATATTTGATTCTTAACATTCCCTTTTTCACTTAGAATCACATACACTGCTTACTTACATCGCCTAGATTTTTATTTATACATTACAAAAAGGTCCTAAACATGGGTAAACCCATGGGCCAACATCCCATACCCATTACGTAAGCCCAAAACCCAAATATTCCCTAAAAAGGGGCTGATATCTTGCGATCTCCACTTCGACTTGTGCTCTGCCTTCAACAGCCTGTCGAAGTCCTAAAATAGGTCAAACCTAACAAAGGATCTCCAAAAATTGATCAAGGGACAACAAAGACTCCTGGCCAAATAACTTTGTGTCCTTCATCCTGAGCTTGGATTCTATGAGATGACTTTGACCTCATCCTTGCCTTGAACTTTCCAAGTCTCTATCCCTCCTGAGCTTGATTCTTGTTGCAAACTCAATGTTTCTAAGGGATTCTTGTACTCACTCCTTGCGGCCTTCACAGTAATCTCTGATTATCCAAACACTCCTTCTTTGCACACTCCCTGTGCCATAAGTCTTTGAACCACTCTCTTGGTTGGAAAAGTATCAGACTTCAACCTGGCCTGTGCACTCCTTGCACAAATCTGTTTTATGCTTGCACTTGTGATGGTATAAGAACAACTCTATCTCTCCTGAGCTTTTCTGAGGTAAAAATCAGAATCTTGTCAATGCACCCCTTGTGGACTTTCACTGCACTCCTTGCATAAATTCTCAGAATGAGAAGAAATTGAAACTTATACTCTCCCTATCACAGACTTCATACATTCAACATGAAATCATACACACAAAGCATTGAAACAAATGAATGACAGAGCATATAAGAAAATTGTAAACATACCATTCAATAGATGCAAACAATATCGATAACAACACCATGAAAGTGAGTCAAAGAATTCTTATATTAACTCAATTTCTTTTGTACATGGGTTCTATAGAAAAAACTATCTTCTTATACAACTTCTACAATATCTATTCTTCTCCTATCTCCTATGCTCTCTCTTGTTCTTTTGCTACTACACTTATAATGAGAATAATAATCATACAATACATCTGCGAGGGAGATTTCTTGAGTTTTCCCTCCTACAACTCTAAGATATCTTATCAAATTAAAATTTGTACAACTACTTTACATTGATTCCATTAATTGTCTACAACTGACAGATGAGAGAAATGCTCAATATCTTTGTTACAATCCCAAAATAATTTAAGAGAACTTATGTCTCTCCAGATATTACATTAATGTGCCATCCTTTTGAAATTCAAAATATCTTCAAAATGTACATTGGTGCATATCCAACTATCCTTCACTTGCTCTTGCTTGTGATGCTCTTGCATCATACTCCTCTGGATGAAAAATTCATGGACTCCTATCCATGATATCTTTCACTGTCTATCCATGTTTATGGATATCTTCTTTTCTTTCCCAACTGGAATCCTCAATCGGGTGTCCCTTCCACTTTACCAAATATTCAAAATATGTCTTCCTCTGGGTCTTCTTTCCAACTCTCTGATCAATGATCTTTTCCATCTGCGGATTTTCAACTACAGGCATCTATTTGACCCATTGGATCCCTTCTTGGTTCTCTGCTCCTCTTGCTTCATATTCTCTGTAAGGGTACAAATATGCTACGTTGAATATGGGTGATATGCCCACATCATCTGGAAATTCTGTTTTGTAAGCATTGGCCTCAATGTTTCTCAAAATATTACATGGCCCTATCTTTTTCATATTCAACTTATTATATGTTCCCCTTGGTAACCTTTCTTTCCTTAAATGTGCTAAAAATAAATCTCCCACTTCGAACTGAAGCTCTCTTCTATGTTGATTTTCTTTGTTCTTGTATTCCTAGTTGCAACTCTGCAACCGCTCTTTAATATTACTGTGGAGCTCCTGTATCTCTATTGCAAAATCTTCTGCTCCAACACTCCTAAACTCATTCTGTTCTAAGTCTCTTAACTCAGATACTCCTCTTGGCTGCATTCCATACATTATATGAAATGGGCTTTGTCCTATGCTCCGGTTAGGTGAGTCATTATATGAAAATTCCGCTTGTGGAAAAATATGATCCCACTGACTATGATGTTCAGCTACTAAACTCCTCAACAAATATCCCAAACTTTGATTTACTACCTCGGTCTGTCCATCCATCTGAGGGTGATATGCTGAGCTAAAACATAGAATTTTCCCCATCATTTTCCATAATGTCCTCCAAAAATGACCAACAAATTTGGTGTCTTTGTCTGAAACAATAATCTTGGGTAAACCATGAAGTCAAATAACTTCTTTGAAAAATAGATTTGCAATGTGTGTTGCATCATTGGTTTTCTGACATGGAATGAAATGTGCCATTTTTTAGAATCTTTCAAGTACCATGAATATGGAATCACAACCTCTCTGTGTCCTCGACAGTCCTAACACAAAATACATGCTTACTGCGTCCCACGACCTTTCTAGTATTGGCAATGGTTGATACAATCATGTATTCTGTCTTTTCCCCTTTGTGTGTTGGCATATTCTACATCTGTTGACAAATTTCTTGACATCCATCCTCATCCCTGGCCAATAATACAAACTTTTAGTTGCACAAATGTTTTATCATGGCTGAAATGTTCAACCAATCCTCTGTTATGTCTTTCCTTCAGAGGGTTATCTCTCAGAGAACTCTTCAGGATACACAACTTATTTCCTTTGAATAACAGTCCATCTTGAATCAAGTATTCAATCCATTGGATTATATCTCTCATAACAGGATTCTCATATGCTTCATAATCATTATTGGAATCTGAATCATCTCTATACATATCCTTAAGGCTATCAAAGCCTAAGGTTTTCACACAAAACTCCTGCATAATCAATCATTTCCTTCTTAATGCATCAACAACCTTGTTAGTGTTTCCAGAAATGCGTTTTATAAAAAAAGTAAAGTTATGCATAAATTCAACCCATTTTGCATGTTTTTGGTTCAATTTCTCCTGTCTGGTTATAAAATGTATGGCTTGGTTTTCGCTATACAAAACAAACTCTTTTGGAACTAGGTAGTGCCTCCATTTCTTCAATGCTCGTATGACTGCATAAAACTTCTTATCATACGTGGAATAATTTCTCTTGGCATCGTTCAGCTTCTCATTGAAGTATGCAACTGGCCTATCGTCTTGACTTAAGACTACTCCATTCGCAAATTCACTTGCATCAAATCTCACTTGAAATGTCTTACTGAAATCTGGCAGAACCATAACTAGCCGTCCAATTATCTTCTCCTTCAACAAATTGAAATTTTTTTCCGCTTCCTCTATCCAATGAAAATATTTATGTCTTTTCTTGACTGTGTCCATCATTGATGCACAAATTTTACTAAAATTTCTGACGAACTTCCTGTAAAAACTGGATAATCCATGGAAGCTTCTTACTTCAAAGATATTCCTTGGAGACGACCACTCTTTGATTTCTCTTACCTTTTCAGGATCCATATTCAACTCATTCAAAGAGATTACAAAACCCAAATAAATGAGTTTTGTCTTCATGACAAATGACTTCTTCAAATTTATCAACAACTTCTCTTGCTGCAACCTCCTCATTACTAGAGTTAAGTGTCTCAAGTGTTCTTCCTCAGTCTTACTGAAGATCATTATATCATTAAGATACACAACTAGAAACTTTCCAATGAAATATTTCAAGACCTCGTTCATAAATCGCATAAAAGTACTTGGCACATTCATCAAACCAAATGGCATGACAAGCCATTCATACAACCCTTCATTCGTATTGATTGTTGTCTTCCATTCATCACCTTCGTTCATTCTAATATGATGATATCATCTTTTCAAATCAATTTTTGAAAAAAACTTTGCTCCACTCAAGCAATCCATGAAGTCATCCATCCTGGATAAAGGAAATCTATACCTTATGGTGATTTTTTTTATATCCCTCGAGTCTGTATACATCCTCCATCCACCATATTTCCTTGGACTTAACACTGTTGGCATAGCGCATGGACTCAAGATTTCTATAATCAACCCTTTCTCCATCAAATCCTAGACTTGCTTCTTAAATTCTTGATTCTCCTGTGGTGTCAATTTGTACGCTACTTTGTTTAGTAAACTCACTCCTGGTATAAGTTTGATGTGATGTCTTATACTTCTGATGGGTGACAACGAACAAGGTAAATTGTCCACCACTATATCAGAGAAATTCTTCAATAGTTCCTGAATTTCCTCAGGTAGATCATCTATTGAGGTACTGGTCAAGATGACTCTAGGTTTTCTCACCACAAAAAACTGCATTTCTTTGTCTTTCTTGACTTCATCCAGAAGTTCCTTCCCACTCATGAGAAGTATAGCATTGCTTGTTTATTCTTTCACCTTCTTGTCTTCATTTGGCAGCAACATATGCATCCTACCATTCTTCTCCAAGGTGTATGTGTTCTTTCTTCCATCATGAATAACATTTCTATCATATTTCCATGACCTCCCCAACAAAATATGACAGACATCCATCGGAATAACATCACATAAGATCTCATCTCTCTATCCCCCTATCTTAAATTCAACTAAACATTGTTTAGTGACTATTACCTGATGTCCTTTTTGCAACCACAAAACCTTGTATGGGCTTGGATGTGCAACTGTCTCCAATTCCATATTTTCCACCATCTCTATGCATACTAGATTATTTGTGCTTCCACTATCAACTATCACCTTACATACCCTATCCTTGGTATTGCAAGTAGTTCTAAACAAACTGTTCCTTTGAAATGGATTCTCCATCTCTTTATCTAGCTTCAAGAGAATTTTTCTCATCATTAAGGATCTTCTGCCTCAACATTTCTCCTCTGTGCTTCTGAAATGTGAGCTTCACCTACTCCATCCCTTTTTCTATCGAGACATTCAAAATATTTGTGTCTGATCTTTCCACAGATAAAACACTTTATTTCACCTCCTTTGCCTCTTCCTCTTCCTCTTTCTCAAGGAAAATTGTTCCTATCAGCATACTATCCTCCTTGTGAGCTTCCTCCCCTTTATAGGTGATTATGAGGTTTATTTTCTTCATCTTTGGGCTTCTGTACTTTGTCCTGGGAAATTTCTTTGCCTCTTCTCTGACTTATACCTCTTCCCCTTTGACCTTGATTTTGAGCCAACTTCACTTCTGCCTTTGAAGCAATCTGATAAGCATCTTCTACATTCCTGATTGTCACCATGCTCATCTCATCCTGAATCTCATATCTCATGCCATTCATGTATATGAAAACGTTTTCATCATCACTCTCGTGATGACCAACTCTAATTTTAAGTCTGTAACATTCCTCAGTGTATTCCTTCACTGTCATCCCTTTCTATCTCAAATTCTGCATTCTTTGAAACAAATTAATTTGGTAATCCCTGGGTAAGAATTTGGCTTTCATCTTTGCTACTATCCTATCCCAGCTTTTGATTCTTTGTTTTCCTTTACAATGTATTTCATCCTGTATTTCATCCCACCATAGTGTTGCATGCCCTTTCAATCTAGTGACAACATGATTTACCTTCTTATATTCTTCGATATCCTCATAGTCAAAGTATTTATCCAAAGCTCTAAACCAATCTAGCAACTCCTCAATGTCTAATTTTCCTTCATACATCGGGATGTCCATTTTTTCTATGGCCCTTATTCTTACAATAGCTTTGAATAGACGTTCCTATGCATCATCTTTGGATACAACTTCTTCTTTAGCTCCTACTTTGTTTTCACTTTCAGCCTCACTGATATCTCCAGTATCAGGTGTTCACCTCTATGTTGTCTCCATAGCATCCAATTGAGGATGAATCTCTTTCATTTCTAATGCAGTGCCCCACCTCAGCAAGGTCTGCTGACCTCTTAGTCTCTGGATTGTTCAATTCTATGAGATGGAGCATCTCTTTGATTCCCTTCTGGAATCCCACGAACAAATCCACAGGTCCCTTTATGAAAATCATCCTACGTGACTAAAAACCAAGCACGAGCCTCACCTCCACACAACCATGGGTTGTGGCCGCATGCCTACACAAAAGGCATTTTTCAATTTTGTGTGTTGGTTCTTTGCATGTGAACCATCCTGATTCTCCCGGCCTCTAAAACCCCGACAAGGGCTTAATGGATATTATCTCCTTTCCTTACCTCCACTCATGTGACCATGGGCGGTGCCCACGTGCTTGAATGAAAGGTGCATCGTGATTTCACATTTCATGACTCTGAGAGTCTCCTTACCTCCATTCTCTCTATATCCGAAATTGTGATGGCACTAGATCAACAGTATCCAATAGCTCTCCATCCAACGACTGTGATCAATTCGCAACCTCGCATTTCGTGAGTTTTTGCAACTCCCACCTCCATCTTCCCAATTTACAAATTAGCAAAACGTTGATCTTTTTTCGTGTGTCCTACCTCAATGAACAATCACGATCATTTAAAGATTTCACATTTCAGGATTTCACGAAATTCACCCTACTTCTTCCAAATCCTTTGGTTTTTCAAAATTCCGATAACTCCTCGCAGCTAACTAGTGCACTACTTCTTTGAGATCTAACGAATTGAAATATTTTGGCTCCTCCTGAATGAATCTTAACCCTCTATCTTCCTATGGAATTTCAAAGCATTAAGTTGCATTCACCTTACTTGGATCCAACGATTATTGGTCCTTTGCACCTAAATCCAACAAACAAGATCTGTTCTCCCCTTGTGTGCAGACCTCCTGTATGGACTCTAATATGATGGCCCATATTTCTCCCTGTAGCCGATGTGATGTTTGTTGTTGCTCCTCCTCCTGAGCTTATTTGTTCTCCCAGAATTAGAAGAATTTTCTAAGTGACAAAGATTTTGATCTTTGATCTCTCTACGAGCCTGGTGACTTTGGGTCTCATCTGAGTTTCTAGAACCGCTATCTATTTTGAGCTTTGTTCACCTTGAAACCTCGAAGGGCTCCTTGACCTCTGTAATTATTTGCAGGATCCTTGCATGGTGTTATGCTATCAGTTATGGGCATGTCTGTGTCTTGGAACTCAAAGTGTCTTGGCCTTATTCTCCTTTATATTGGAACTCTCTGCGCAAAGGCACTACTCCTCTTGAGATTTTGTCAATACTTGAATATCCAAGGGACTCAACCCTTGTCTTACCCTTCAAAGGGAAAATTGGTGCCTTCCTGGAAACCTCCTGCTTAAGAACCCCTTGCTGAGCCTATGGAGTATTCAACAACTCTATAATTGTCTTCCTTCGACACTTCTCTTATCCCTGAACCCAAAACAGAGTTCCTTTGTGCACTCCTTGCACTCACTCTATGCCCCACTAGTAGAGCTCTACAAAACCCTCAACAATTCTATTTATCTGTGCCTTCTTCTAAACATTCTCACCTTCAAGGTCTTCAGAAACCTTGAGGCTTCTCTCTTCAGTTCGTGAATCCTTCCGGTGTGCCCTCCCAACACGTTCTTTCCTGAACTCGATTCAATATTCATATGTGTACTCCTTGCACCAACTACAGAGTTTCCAATACTCCATTGTTCACTCCTTGCAGAGCCTAAAGAACCTAGAAACAATTCCAACAAACTCACAGATAGAGAATTATATCTATCCCTGTAGATGAAAACTTAACATACATCTACAACATCCATTCATAAGCACAAATGACATTCATAAACACATCAACACATATAGAAAGTTCATATGAAGGAAAAGCTTCTTTCTCTGTATTAAAATGAATGTACGATTACAATATGTGCAAAATGGATTGTAACATAGTCTCATCTCTCTCAAGAAAAATATTCTATCTTCTCTTTAACAATACTATTCTAGCTACCTCATTTGGGCAAGCCATGCATCTACATCTATCAGAGATCCTCTTGTTTTTTTTTTGTTTTTTTTCGACTACTCGTCTACTCCGAAAAAAATAACTAACTACTACTCTAGTTCAGTTACATTCAAGACTAAGAGTGAAACTCCCAGATCTCTTGCGATCATTTAGATCCTAATCATTTCTCTCTTTTTCACCCATCCGTTTAAAAATGGATCTACAAAAAATGCCAGCTTGTAGATTCCTTTTTAAATTAGAAAGGTGCACTATGGTGGTGAGTTATCCTTTTGTGTGTGCTATGGCACTAATTCATTCTTCCATGTGGTCTTACTAATGATTCTCCTGCATCATACTCCATGACTGGGAAAAACATGAGCTCCTATTCATGGCTCCTTCTACCATGTTGATGAGATCCTCCAGGGTCCCATACTTTCTCTTGGAGCTGTTCATCTACTCCTTTTCCTTGCTGTCTCTTTCTCCATGTTGCTCCCACAGGTTTTCTTATGGTCTGTCCTTCTCTATTGACAAATTCCCTTGAATATTTCACCATCATATTTATCATTTCCTCAATCACCTCGTCCATCTCCTCTATTGGTTGTCTTTCCTTCTGTAGTATGTTATGTTGCATCTTCTCTCCGCAAATCTCCAACCTAACTTGTTGGATAAGATTCTTTTGCATATTTACCCTTCTCTCCAGGGCCTCCATATTTTCACACAGATCAACAAGATCCATGATATGTGTTGTTTTCTCCTCTGTCATAGGTTCACATTCTACAATTATCTCTTACTCAGCTTCTTGGCTGAAATTTTTGAACCATTCCTTTGAATGTTCTTCCTTCTCCATCTCTAGGGTACATTGAAATGTGTACTCATTCTCCTTTTTACCAATCTGATCAATCTGAACTTCCATGTTATATTCATCTCCTGTGGCACTAGTTGGCCACTCTGTTTCAAACTCTAGTTCTGTAGTCTCCCCATTGAGTTGTTTCTCAACTTCCTCCTCTGACATATTGACTTATGTCATCTCTTCTTGTGTTGGTTCAACTTTAAATCCCTCTAGCTGCTCCCTAGGCGGGTATGCTCCTCTACTTGTTCCAAATTTGATCTGTTGGATATGCCTACTCCGTATATCTATCCTCCTCTTGAGGGATTCCAATTCCTCATACAAATCAAAAAAATCTATGTTGCCTGCCTCCTCTTTTGTTGCAGGATCCAATGCTGCAGTTATCTCCCTTTCATCTTCCTGGTTGAAAATTTTGAGCAATTCTGCTGAGTGCTATTCTCCTAAAATCTGCATGACTGTCTCCTGGAATCCATTCCCTAGGTTTGGATCGTTCAACCAATCCCCCGACATCTTCATTTCTCACTCCCATTGAGTAAGAAATTCATCTGAATTCTCCTCTTTTTCTGTTGGGGCAGACATCAATATCTACTCCTTCTCATCATCTTTGATAGTCCTTGTTGGTTATCTTTCTTCTACTACACCTGCATCATAGAAACAATTAGCTTTAAAATCATTTGGCCCCATGGCCTCCTTCTTGGATTCTTGTTTCACTACCTCCTCACGTGAAACTCTTGTATTAATCTCTACTGGACTATTTTCCAGGAATATTTGAATCCCCACAATGATTAGAAAACACCTATGATCCTCCTCTACTGTGATGGGAGTATTTAACTTCTCATCCTCTTCATTCACATGGTCTGAAAACCCACATGAATCTTCATCTATCAACACTCCTTGCTGATATCAACTCTTAGCTGAGCTCATCTCTTCTCCCTTTCCCACCTGGCACTTTGGGATTCCTCCTCTGCCCACCTGGTATACTATGAGATCCAATGATCCCCCTTCATTTCCCACCTGGAAACTTGAAATTCCATCACTACCCTCCTGTCAGTCTATGAGATCATCCACTGATCTCCTTCCATTGCCCACCCGACAACTTGAAAGTTCACTTTTTCCCTCCTGGCAGTTTATGAGACCTGTAATTGATCTCCCTTCCTCATCACTGAGGGTTTATCCGAATTTTGGCTCATAGATGAAAATAATCTCTTCCTTTGTGTCACTGAGGTTTTCAGCATACCTTAGCCACTTCCTCAATTCTTGTTGTTGTTTTCTGGCCAACAAATTTTGAACAGGACATTTTTCTTTCCTCTTCAAAGGACATTCGTATGTCCAATGTGTCTTTTTCTCTGGATGTATCTTCAATGTCAGTTGTTCCATTCTCACTCTTATCTCAATGAGTTCCTCATCAATTTATGCTTTACTTTTATTCTGGCGGTCTCCTCTTTGACCACGCTCATGGCCTTTAGTATACATATTTTATGTCTTCAACCCTCTCGACTATCTACCATTTATGCACACCTTACAACCATATCTACAGAGAATCAATACTCTGTCATCCTTCACCTGTTGTCCACAAGTGAACTTGAGCTTCTGATACCATTTGGTGTCATCAGATTATCACTATTTGCGTTTCCACCTTTGCCTACAATATGTAGACATAATCTAGTTCTTGATACTACTCGTCATAGTTAGATTGTCTTTTCTATATTCTTCGCCTTAAATCTACAGACGAAATCCACTCTGATACCTCTTGATGGTATGAGACTATCTCCTTTATCTCTTTTCATCTTTCTCTTTCTCCTAAAATCTACAGACAAAATTTTTAGCCCTGATACCACTTGATGGTATCAGACTATATCCTTTCACCATCCTTTTTTTGTCTATGGTATGCAAACAAAAACTAAGCTCTGATACCACTTGATGTAGTGCCCCACCTCAGCAGGGTCTCTTGACCTCGTCTATGGATCGTTCAATTCTATGAGATGGAGAAACTCTTCGATTCCCTGTTGGAATCTCATGAACAAATCCATTGGTCCCTTTATGAAACTCTCCTTGGGTGACTAAAAACGAAGCACGAGCCTCACCTTCACACAACCATGGGTTGTGGCCACATGCCTACAAGAAAGGCATTTCACAATTTCACATGTCAGGTCTTTGCATGTGAATCACCCTGATTCTCTCGACCTCTAAAACCCCGACAAGGGATTAACGAATATTATCTCCTTTCCTTACCTCCACTCATGTGACCATGGGCGATGACCACGTGCTTTAATGAAAGGCGTTTCATGATTTGGCATTTCGCGACTCTGAGAGTCTCCTTACCTCTGTTCTCCCGATATACGAAATCGCGATGGTGCTAGTTCAATGGTACCTAATAGCTCTCCGGTCAATGCCTGTGATCAAGTCATGACTTCACATTTCGCTAGTTTTCACAACTCCCACCTCCAGATTCCCAATTCATGACTCAATGAAATGTTGATCTATCACCATGTGTCCTACCTCAATGAACGGTCACAATCATTTTGGGATTTCTCGTTTCAGGATTTCACGAACTTCACCCGACTTCTTCCAAATCCTTTGGTTTTTCAAAATTCTGATTACTCCTCACTGCTAACCAGTGCGCTACTTCTCCAAGATCTAACGACTTGAAATATTTCGGCTCCTCCTGAATGAATCTTAACCCTCGATATTCCTATGTACTTTCAAAGGATTAAGGTGTGTTCACCTTACTTGGATCCAACAGTTGTTGGTCCTTCACACCTAGATCCGACGAACAAGATCTGTTCTCCCATTGTGCGTGTTCCTCCTATCTGGACTCTGATATGATGGCCCAGATTTCTCCCTGCAGCCGATCTAACGATTTCTTTCGCTCCTCCTCCTAAGATTATTTTTTCTCCCGATCTTAGAAGAATTTTATAAGTGACAAATATTTCGATATTTGATCCCTCTGCGAGCCTGGTGACTTTGGGTCTTGTTTGCATTTCTAGAACTGCTATCACTTTTGAGATTTGTTCGCTTTGAAACCTCAGAGGGATCCTCAACCTCTATAATTCTTTGCAGGATCCTTGCATGCTATTGTGTTATCCTTCCTGAGCCTATCAGTGGCTTGGACCTTGAACTGTCTCAGCCTGCTCCTCCTTTCTATTGTAACTCTGTGCGCAAAGGCACTACTCCTCCTGAGATTTTGTCAATGCTTGAATCTCTAAGGGACTCGACTCTTGTCTTACCCTTCAAAGGGAAAGTTGGTTCCATCCTGGAAACCTCCTGCTCAAGCACCCCTTGTTGAGCCTACAAAGTATTCAACAACTTTGTAAGTTTCTTTCTCCAACACTTATCTTATGCCTAAACACAAAATAGAGTTCCTTTGTGCACTCCTTGCACTCGCTCGATACCCCACTAGTAGAGCTCTATAGAACCCTTGACAATTATGTTTCTGTGTGCCTTCCTCTGCATAGTCACACCTCCAAGGTCTTCAGTAACCTTGAAGGTTCTCTCTTGAGTTCATGAATCCTCCTGGTGTGTTGTCCTAGTACGTTCTTTCCTGAAATCGATGCAAGATTCAGATGTGCATTCCTTGCACCGGCTACTGAGTTTCCAATACTCTATTGTGCACTCCTTGCACAACCTAAAGAACCTAGAAACAATTCCAGTGAACTCACAGATAGATGATTCTATCTATCCCTATGAATCAAAACTTAACATACATCTACAACATCCATTCATAAGCACAAATGAAATTCATAAACACATCAACACATATAGAAGGTTCATATGCAGGAAAAACATATTTCTCTCTATTAAAATGAATGTCTGATTACAATATGTGCAGACTAGATTGTAACATAGTCTCAACTTTCTCAAGAAAACTATTATATATCCTCTTTAACAATAATATTCCAGCCACCTCATTTGGGCAAGCCATGCATCTACATCTATCATAGATTCTCTCGTTTTTTATTTTTATTTATTTTTATTTTTTATTTTTATTATTTCGACTACTTGTCTACTCTGAAAAAAAACTATCTGCTACTCTATTTCAGTTACATTCAAGACTGAGAGTGAAACTCCCAGATCTCTTGTGATCATTCATATCCCGAGCGTTTCTCTCTTCTTCACCCATCCATTTAAAAATGGATCTACCAAAAACGCCATATTGTAGATTCCTTTTTAAATTAGAAAGGCGCACTATGGCTCTGAGTTATCCTTTAGTGTGTGTTATGGCGGTGAGTCATCATTCCACGTGGGATTGTTGACGATTCTCCTACATCAATTTCCCTTTCCACGGATGGATTGGGTAAAGTTCTCTTTGGACATCTCCTTGGCGACATTGTTTCAATCTGTCTATGCGGAATTCAAATCACAACTGTCCTTTGTCTTCCTTCTACATAAAACAAAAGTTGTTAGCTTTGATACCACCTAACGCAACACCCCTACCTCAACAGGGTCTGATTGACCTCCCAGTCTTTGGATATTCCTATTTCCCTAAGAAAAAATGGCTCTTTAGTTCCCACTGGAACCTTCGATGAATATAAAACCACAAGTCCTTCTAGAATTTATGCCCATGTGAACAAGCACTAGGGGTGAACCCCTACTCCGCGTGACCATTGACTTAGCCCAAATGTCTCTTCAAGTTCACGACTTTTCATTTCTCAATTTCAGGAGTCATGTTGCGAGTCACCTCGACTCCTCTGATTCTCAAAAACCCAAAATGGGCTAACGGTCCTTAGTTCCTCCCTTATGTTGTCACCATATGACCTCCAGCCAAATCCTGGGGCCTTGCCTCCGATATCATCAGGATTTTGCGACTCGTGAGTTCACGATGTGACTCTTCTCCTTTTCCCTGAAGTCTGAACTTGCGAATTATTTACTACATATCAACGGTCGTGGACCTCACATGATATGATGACCCAGATATCATCAAGATTTATCGTGTCAGGTATTCCCAAAATATCTTCCTCCACACTCCCAACTTCCAAAATGCTGATATCTCAAAGCGCCCAATCAACGACTCTCATTCCTCCAAATCTAATGGATTCTAATCCTTCCGAGCTTGAGAGTGTTAAAAGACACTCACTCTTAACCTCTTCATTGATCTACTGGATCTAACGGTCCACGCAAAATCAACATTTCTCCCTTCGAGAAATTCAACTATCCATTTAGGTTCTCAAAGACTCCTGGCCAAATAAATTGATGTCCTTCCTCCTAAACTTATCTTCCGTGAAATGACTTCGACCTCGTCCTTGCCTTGAAATTTCCAAGTTTTTATCCCTCCTGAGCTTGATTCTTGCTGCAAACTCAAGGTTTCTAAGGGATTTTTGTATGCACTCCTTGCGTCCTTAAAAATAATCTCTAATTATCCAAAACACTCCTTCTCTATGCACTCCTTGCGACAGAATTCCTTCAACCACTCTCTTGGTTGGAAAAGTCTGATACTTCAACTTGGTTTGTGCACTTCTTTCATGAATTTGTGCTATGCTTGCACTTCTTATGGTATAAGAACAACTCTATCTCTCCTGATATTTTCTGAGGTAAAACTTAGAATCTCATCAACGCACCCCTTGCGGACTTTCACTGCACTCCTTACATGAATTCTTAGAATGAGAAGAAATTGAAACTTATACTCTCCCTCTCACAGAATTCATACATTCAACATGAAATCATACACACAAAGCATTGAAACAAATGCATAAGAGAGCATATAAGCAAACTGTAAATATACCATTCAATAGATGCAAACAATATCCATGACAACACCATGAAATTGAGTCAAAGATTTCTTATATTAACTCAAGTGCTTCTGTACATGGGTTATATAGCAATAGCTATCTTCTTATACAACTTCTACAATATTTGTTCTTCTCCTATCTCCTATGATCTCTCTTGCTCTTTTGATACTAGTCTTATAATGAGAATAATAATCATACAATACATCTACGAGGGAGATTTCTTGATTTTTCCCTCCTACAGCTCTAAGCTATCTTATCGAATTAAAATCTCTACAACTACTTTACATTGATTACATTAATTTTCTACAACCGATAGATGAGATAAATTCTCAATATCTACATTACAATCCCCAAATCATTTAAGAACACTTATGTCTCTCCAGATATTACATTAATGTGCCATCCTTTTGAAATTAAAAATATCTTCAAAATGTGCATTGGTGTGTATCCAAATGTCCTTCGCTTGCGCTTGCTTGTGATGCTCCTGCATCACATTTCCTCTTGCATTATTTCACTATATTCATTCATCTCTCATGTATTGTTGCCAAGTCACCATTGTTCCATGATATATGTTCAAGGGAATTTTAATCTTGAGTCAATTATCTACTGTTTTGTTGAATTTCTAAGTCGATCATCCCTATTTCAGTTGTACTTGGAAATACTCTCTCTTCACATCATATGTCAGTGTATGTTTCATGTTGATTTATGGAGGATAAATTAAGGACCTCATAAATGTCCCCATTACAGATTAATGTGTTGAAATGAAAACTGTCAAGATGAACCAATTAGAATTTGTAACAGGTGGGTGGCCACCAATATCGACCTGGATCAATCCTCCCCCCTTAGGAAGTAATGGTATTCATTGTGTTGACTGCCTGGGGAAGAGGGGAAATCATTTTCTGAATTTGAATCTTGTTGAGTTGCATGCCTTGATAGAGAAGTTGTTCTTCTTGGTATGTGGAAGGTTATCATGAACTTGTTGTTGTCCGGTTTGAATCTGTTCCACAAACCTATTGTCTTTGGTCTTGACAAAGAATTTTGTAGGCACCATCATAGGTGAATAAACAATATCTTCTTTCTCTTCTGCAATCTTCTTCTGCTAGATAGAAGTTGTTGAGGTTGTAGTGGTTGCAGTGGCCTTCTATGCATCCTTTGAACAGACTGTGAAGAGGATGAATTTTACAGTATGAGAGATTATCTTGCGGAACTATTTTTTTGGAACAATAGTCAAAACTACCTATGGTATCATGTAGAAATGACCCCCAAGAGTAATAATGGCACTACAGGGTAGAGACTCATAAACAACATGATGTTTCCACATATATGGTTCAACCAAAACAACATCAAATACATCAAGTGGGGAAACATCACACACTACATCATCCTTGAATGGATGGATGGCATAGGATAGGTGACACTACTAGGTGACATGGAGATCTCATCCCTGGTGAAGCCACCTGATATTGTGTGTTTCCGGGTGTGGTGTTGTTGGAAACCCAAACTATTTGACAACCTCATCTGATATGAGGCTCTTTTCGCTGCCGCTGTCAATAATGAAATTCAACAGGGTACCCTTCACCCACATATGTGAATGGAAGAGGCACTCTCCCTCTTCAGGATCTACTAGTTCTTCTGGTTGAACTGTTGCGGTCATGACAATAGCAGTGAGGTCTACGTCAATGATCTATTTTTTTTCATTATTTTTTGGATTAGATTCTGAATCAAGGTTTGGCTCCTTGTCTTTGACCTCGACCACCAATGATTGTTTCAAGCGACATTCATTGGTGTTGTGTCAGGGGATTTTCTGGAGGTCGCAACACTTCCCACTATAATTATTTGTCTTTCCTTTACCCTTATTTTCCTATGTATTGGACTATTTTTCAGGAGGTTGTTGGTTAGGGGTGTCTTTATCATGCTTTGGTTGTTACATATTTGTAGACCTAAACTCCCATTTGTTATGGTGCCTAAATTTCTGCTCGATTTTGACAACATATCGATAGGAAACTACCAATGATGAGATGCTTAGGAAATCCATTTTGGTTTGGATGTACCTATGCAGAGCCCCACAATATTTCAGAACCACATGCCGCTCGAAGTCTTTGATACCCATCTTGGTGCACAAGCTATGGAAAGTATTTGTGAACTTTGACATTGTTTGCCTCTTCTCGTGTTGCAGTGTGGTCCATATTATGTACTGGTCTTCATATTTATCAATAGGGTAATATTGTTCCTTGACTGCATCCAAAAAAAAATCCCAAGTAGGATCGGCCCCATATATTCTAGATTCCTCTGTGGAAATTTTCTCCCAATAATTTTCCTAACAATGTTTTACATGGGGGAGATCCTTGATGAGTGCAAAGGTGATATTTTCCCTATCATAAAAATTGTGAAAAAATAAATAACCTTCTATAAGATCTAACCATTTTTCTAAGGCATCCACATCTATCTGACCTTAAAATATGAAAATATCAATATTAACTTGTAAATTGAAAAGAGAAGTTCCTCCAAACTAGTCTCTTAACGAATATGCACCTGTTTCTATCAGAAGGCATTGAAGGATGTGGGAAAAATTCTCCATCATTTCGTCTCTCTATCACATGAGAGCTTGCTCGAGAAACAGGTTAATAAGATCTTTTGCTCCGCCGTTTTTATTTTCTTCCACCATGGAGGGTTTCTTGGGAGTGCGAGAGTGATATTCCTCAAGAGAGACAAGCTCAAGACCTAAATTTATATACTCATACCTCTTCGGGGACATGCATTAAAAAATGATCAAGATAAGCCTCCTCTGATACCATTGATCCAGATCTCGGGGGATGAGATATGTATGGATTGAATGTCAAGAGAGGAGGAGCTTAGAAATGCCAATATTTCATGAAAAGAAGCATGGACAAAAACATGTAAATGAAGTACTCGAGAGGTGATTCTCAAAGAGGAGACTCAAATCTAAAACTAATTACTAGTAAATCACTCAGAGCTAATTAATCTCACAATGAACAATATAAAATATGAGAGAAACAAAAATGAGTAACTTGATATTAGGAGAAGTCTTGTTAGGCCTTTATATAAAATCACAAAATGGTCCATTCGAAAAAGTAAAAAATACTCATTAAATGAGTCTCTATTATTAGTATAATAGATATAACTACCCACCTAACTAATTAGTGGAAAATAAAACCCGATACAATAATGGAAAGAAATCATTAAATGAGTCTCTATTATTATAATAATAGATCTGACTACCGATCTAACTAAGTAGTGGAAAATAAAACCCAATACAATAATGGAGAGGTGGGACTTTCTTTGACCCATACGAGAAACTTGTTGGCCCAATTAATTAATGAGGAGGTGGGCATCTCCTTGATCCACATGGAAAATCTATTATCTTTATAGCTTTATGGATTTTGCATCTGAATTTAAACCATATACCCCCTAAAACTAGGATCATTCCTCCTCCATTATAAATGATGGTCCCCATTATTTCACCCATGCTAAAAACAGAAACACCATTATCGTACCATTATGATTACAATGTAAAAATACCCAATGAAGAGAAATGTGTTGAACTGAAAACTATCAAGATGAGCTAGTTGGAATTTAGAATAGGTAGGTGGCCACCAATATCCACTTGGAATAGTGCTCATGATCTTCTTGATATATATGTTGTGACATGGATTGAAATTGTTTTTGTTAATGGTTATTATCTTATTTTTTACATAGATACACATTGTATTCTCTCTTGGCCATGATCTTATTGATGACACAGATCTACCATGTATTCTTTCGTGACCATGGTCTTTCATTTCTTGTCGTGGATCTACAATGTATTGTTTGGTGGGCATTCTTTGATACTCTTCAAAGTATAAGTAGGTCTACCTTAGGAATGGTATATATATGCCTTTAGCATTGGTTTTTTATTGTAGGTACTCCTTGAATACCATACATTTTTTCTCTCTCTTCAAGATGTCTCACATGGATACTATTTTATTCTAATGTGTTTCAGCTATCCATTCCTTTCCCGACCTCACACATTATGGGGAATATTTTATATCCTTAATTTTGACCCTACAAGGCGATAAGGGAATCCAGTAGAAGATGAAATTCAAAACATAAATCCAACTTAATATTTAGGTCACTTTTGAAGGGTGTCACTTTTCATATATAGGACAACAAGAAACTAGTCGTTCATCGGCTATAGTACAACCCATGACACCCTCAATAACCTTATACATTCACAAAGTTTAAAAGAGGTGAGAAATAGATGAGTTGTTTCTTCATGGCATGAGCCTTGGAACTCACATAATTAGAGTATCCAATGGTCTCTATAATATCTATAAGGTCTCTCAAGCCTCTTCCAAGGATCTATATAAAGAAGGAAAATCTTGAGCATGAGAAGGAAGAATCATTTGCAGAGTCATATTGTCAAAATACAGTGGAGCTTCTCCATCTCACAATAGCCACATTTATACCTCCTAGTTGTTGAGGACAAGATATTAATTGATCTTACTCAAGCATTTTCAAACTTTACTTGGCTAAAGTAAAGTAGACAGGAATATCACCCTATGTTTATAGCCAACAAAAATATATATCCTAACTCACAAGTATTAATTACAAGTGCTTAGGCTAGTCTTTTATCAACAAAAAGCTTGTTGGAAATTCACTTTTTATGTATTTTTCTGAAAATATCAATTGCTGAAATAAATGTAAGAACAGAAGTAAAGAAACCAAGATCATAATCAATATAGATGAGACATAAAGAAATCCCTTATTCAATTCCAATTCACCAAAGATTCATCGTCTTTACAAAACTTCACACATAAATCTTGGACTAAAGTCAAACTTAGAAATCCCCGATGGAACATACAAAAGGACATCTGATAGAAAACCAAAACTGAACTCTAAAAGTTGGATCAGCTTGCCACAGATTTCTACCCACTCGACTCTACACAATAGCCTTTATCAGTCATGAAATTTAATTCACAAAAAGAAAAGTCTACACAGACTATCAAAGATAGATCAACACCTCTGAAGAACAAGTGTCTGAATGATTTGATTCAACCCTAAATATTGTTGTCTACAATAAGACCCTGCTTTCACAAAAGAGAATTAGGCTATGATGAATATATGAATGAATGAAAACTGAACTATCTCAACATAAACTCATAGACCAAACCTTAGCATGCTTTGTGCTTCTATCCTCATCTTGTTCCTCCTCTTAGTTCAGATTTTAATAATTTAGAATTGGTTAGAGTAGTTGAACTAACTTATTAGTTAAGTTAACATAAGGCCTTAACTAACTTTAGTTAAGGAGGGGGGAAAAGGTAATAATCATAATAGGGTCATAATTAAATAATAACTAATATGTTGTACCCCCTTGTGACTCCTTTAGTGATAACAATCATCACATCATAACATAACCCATTTTTTAAGCAAACACACCTCTTGTGCCTCCCTTCAAAACATATTTTTCTTTGACAATTTTAGCTCATAAATTTGAAAATATTTCAAACTAATACTATATATCAAAATAAAACATGTTGTCCAAAATCCATGGAGTCCACTATCATAAAACAATAAATAACATAAAATTTAAGATCCATATTTTCCAGTCTGTGAAGCAACCCTTCCTTGGTTGTTGTTGTCACCTCTTGATTTCCATGAAATTACCTTGAGTTTAGCAAAGAATTTAGGATTTATCTCACTGATCACATGGGAACAATCATCCCTCAAATGCATCCGTGAAGACACAGATTTGTCAGAGGCATCGGAGGGTGAGGAAGGGGTAGCAAAATCTTTTCCTTTATGAGATGCATGGTGGGCTTCAGTCTTCAATCTCTTGCTAGCATGGGAGGATTGCACTGGCACGTTGTTAGGGGAAGCTTGGGTAATGGGGTTCAAAGGTGTGGGAGCAGGTAAGGTTAATTTTGGTCAACCACAGTGTTGGGATACTGTCGGGTGAACAATCTCCTGCCGCCCATCGTTTTCCGAGACTTTAGGATGTAAAGAGACATGAGGAGGCACATGTATACCGGGGGCTTGAGGGGCTTGGAAGGGAGCTCTTTCAGGCCTCGATTGGACTATTCCTTGTCCAATCCAATTAAAGAACCCAACATGGAACAATTGGCCAAGATCTTCAGAATCAACATCAAAATGTATTGAGAACCTATGCCTCCTTGGGCCTTGGTTCCAGTTACCTCTACCTCTATTTCCTCATCCATGGATTCCCCAACTGAAAAAAATCATCCTGCATATGTTAACAATTAGAAAATAATATTTTAAATAACCATGCATGACAACTCCTTAAAAACAAAAAATAGATTTGGCTCTGAATGTATCAGGCTCATGCAATCCAATCCATACAAATTGTTCTAATGTTAATCAATGAGCAGGGGGTGGGAAATGTTCAGGGATAAATGAGGGGTTTATAATTAGGGAAAATATGATATAATGAAAGGGAAGAGATATGGTCACTACTCAATGATAACAACAATCAACTGTAAGCAAACCAATAAACCTCATTGCAATCCACACAAAATTCTGCCACTTCTATCCAATCTAACACATAAATTTTCTTAGTTGTGATCAATATCAGAACAGGGGGTGAATAAACTAAATATGGGATATGT
Organism: Picea engelmannii; assembly: GCA_009831015.1. Lineage (NCBI taxonomy): Eukaryota > Viridiplantae > Streptophyta > Pinopsida > Pinales > Pinaceae > Picea > Picea engelmannii. The sequence goes on along the minus strand of ML794918.1, from coordinate 284,659 downwards.
GAGGGGGTTGTAATTAGTGGAAAATGAGATAATGAGAGGGGAAAAAAAACGTTTATTGTTCATGAGATTAATCAAGAAATCCATAACATCAACCAACAATCAGATGACTGAGTAATAATCCTTGTGTACTTAACTAGTTCATTGTCCAATAATAAAATATCCAACACAATGTCATTATTAAAGGTAAGTATTTCTCACAATTTGTAAGAGGTTATGTTCCCTTTGTTCGCTCATTCTGCATGTTATAACAGTCAACAAAAACACTCATTCCCAATCCGTAATCATTAAAATCCACCATTGCCACACGTTTCTCCAATCTATATTTAAAAGTCATATTTCCGAAATAATAATGAAGTCACTATTTCTGAAATAGAGCCAATCAAGGTCTGTAATGATGTTTGTTCCCACATATATATGTCAAAATAATCAAGATAATCAAAACCTCACATGCCACTACTGAAATGATAATTGACTATACAAACAAACAACCACTATTTAGACACATGCTATGCAGGATTAAATTGCCAAGGCAATGTAACCATGCAACTATAAAACAAAACAACTCATTGTGACTAAAAAACCGAACCAAATCACCAACACGCCTATCATCAACAATGGTCAATTTACAATCAATAATACACTTAAAACTTAGTGGATATCACTAAGCATGAAAACAAGTCATCCATACTATGCACGGTGTGCAACTGAGAAAACTTGATGGTGCAACAATCCTGTTAATCATAGAACAACATACAACCATGATATAACTCAATAAATCGTGTCGAGCTATCGATTTAGCCAATCGTGATTGACCAAGCTGTGCGCACTTAGGTTTATTCAACAAACAACATAATATGCAATAGGTATACCCAGTCCAATAATTTACTTTGTAAAACACCCTATACAGAACACAACCTGCATAAAAAACCCCAATATTTGTAAACAATGCCAACCATCAACTGAAACATTAAAAGTGTGAATATTAGTGACTATATATCAAATAAAAAATGCCACTATGGTAGAGGAACAACCAACCAAACAAGCCATGGTAGCTATGCATAACCAGACATCCAATCGACATAGGGTAGAGGCCCTTCCATTAAAATCATTGAGTTACTTAGCATAAGGTGGGTGACAGTGACCTTAAAAAGAAAATAGTAATGTAAGCTTTATGCTAATATCACAGAGGTAGTGACGGGAAACCATACCAACATCATGTCTATACGACCCACGAGTGAGCCTGTATTCAAGGTAATAGACCATAATAACTGGAAACCACTTGACAGGAACGACAGTTTCCTTATGCAACCCCAGCCTGGAGGGTTAAGGGTTTGCATAGTAGCCTTCACAAAAGGAACATAACTAAATTCAGTGAGACTTCGAGGCCGAAATTTTATGCACAAGGGGATGTGGTGCTTGTGGGCAGTAGACAATCCCTTGGAAAGGAAAAAACAAGAAAACATGGCTCTTAATTATACCCAATAACCATGAAGACAATCATCTAGCGAAAAACCATTCAACCAACATGGAGTGGTAATAAGCAACTATCACCCATGAAGACAAACAATCCAACAAACTTAACTGATAAAAGACAAACCATCTATTTTCCATTTAAATCCAAACTTCCACATAGTCGCAGCACTCAGGCCAAACAAAAACCCACACAACTGATCTGAAATAATTTCATAACTAGAGTGAATTCAAGAATCAAAATAGACCTACCTATTAATTGAAATCCTTAAGACGAGGGGTGGCCGAGCGGTTTCATCCTGCTAAAAATCCGGAACGTGAACACAACAACAAGATCAAACAATAGTTTGACTAGGGTGGCGGCCAACGAGAAGGGTAAAGGTGATGTATAGTAAATGCACGTCACCTCCACCCTCATCTCATTTACTCCAGATTACATGGCAACGAGCCTTCCATTAACACCATTAATCAACTAGTGCATCGATAGTATCAACACATTTAAACCATATCATAATCCAAGTCCACATAATAATTCAACCATTTGTAGTCACCTTGCCAAATGCACCACCTATGTTTAAATTTCCGATATAACTCAAATAAATCGCTTGACCACTACTCAATTTAAACAATCATGTATAGAATCATCACCAAATAGTGTGATCAACATCAACCCGAAACATAGCATAATCACCATAAAAATGCAAGCCATCACTTCCATGATCCACCAACGTTATTAAATATGTATATAAGCTACCGATTACATTAAGAAATGCATAACCAATGCAGTATCACCTTGCCAAATGCGCCACCAAAATTTACACCATATGTATATAAAATGTAACTTAACAATATTTCATAGCCATTTTTTTAGCTAGGACTTAACCACTATCAACAAGTATTTCCATGCATATAGTATCGCAGATCTAGGTCTCTTTTACATTAGATAGATTATTTTGCTTTTCCTCAAAATGCCTTTCTACAATTTTAACTAACATTTTTGTTGTACATGTGTGAGAAGAACAAATACCATAATTGAATAGCAGGTTGTAGTATCATGAAGGAACAACATCTCAAAACTTAACTGATATTAACAACAACCATATTCTCATCAACCATGTAAAATTTGTAGCACATCATCATAAAATTGAAAATGAACAGACCTAATCTTCAAAAGTTCAAGGGGGTCCCACCTACTAGCATTATTTAGTCTTATATAATAATAGGCTTAGAAACACTTTGTGGGCTAAATTACATTGATGTTTTCAATCGTCAACACTAGTTTGATTAAAAATCTGAGGAGGAGCAAGGAGCAAGGGGTGAAGGAGGATGCATATACACTAAAGGTATGATATTTGATGTATTCTTTTCATTTTGAGTTAATACATCATTTTTTTTCTCCATAAATATTTGTGTTGTATTCATGAATGTTTAGATGTAGTCTTGTAATGAATATACCAACTTAGATCTAAATTAGATTAGTGATTTCTAACACTACGAGAAGAAGTAGGTTGGTGTTTGTTTGTTTCTTGTATGTAGGGAACACGTTGTAAGAACTAGAGATGGAACTCAATATATGCAACAACCAAGACGTACGAGAACAACCTTCAGAAGTAAGGTATGCCATTATTTCCCCTCTTGGTGTAAAAATGAATCGTGTGTTTACATCTAGGGAAACCATTAGAATTTAAACCCATTGTGTGTATAGTATTAGTAGGAAAATCCTATGAAGATCTAACTATGCACCTGAGAGATTTTATCCATAACATTTTGCAAGATTTACTATATCATTTTATTAATACAAATCCTCATTGAATTCTTGTTAAAAAATAAATATTAGTTAGGCTAACTACAACAAACCCTCCACATAATCTAACAAGGTAGGCCTCATATATCCATGTAGGAGGAGAGTTTTAAGTTATGATTGAAGTAATCAGTGATTGGAAAGAAAAGAACCATTGTATGCAATCAGTTGACATAATAATCAACAGTGGATGAAGTGGTGTCAAAAATCACAACCAAAAAAAGGAGTGGTAATTCAAAGTGTGCCATATTTTTTAAATTATGAAGAGAAAGAACTGAAAGGAATATAAAATCATAATCATGAGAAAAATGCATGGATGATAAAAAATTCAAGATTGTTCTCTAAGCTACTATATGAAACTATATACATCTCTCCAAAATTTCACTGATCACATAGATAAGGTTTACAACAACAAATAATGTGCTATGGATTCGATTATGTATAT
>ML794918.1:249398-265803 GCA_009831015.1 Picea engelmannii | reverse complement strand
AATAGCAACAGAAATAGCACTTGAACAGAAATAGCACTTGATTCAGGTAGCAATGTTCACAGGCCTCTTCGAGGGGGCAACCTCCAATCGAGCAACGCTCTGTTACAATAATATCCAAGCTAGGGTTCTCATACCCTCGACTCTTATTTATACTAAAAAGAAGCATATAGAGGAATATCCTTCTAGAAGCGGAAGCTTCTATTAGGTCTTCTTACATATGCCTAATTCTCTTTTATTGAAAGGTCTTATTAATATTGACCTTTATTACATCCGAATACATTAATCTACCCATGTGCGGGTTAGGACCTTAACAATGGCCGTCAGCTTCTTTGCTACTCCGCTCAATGGTAGGAATAGATCCTTCTAATATAAATAGTCTTCCATCTACATCTTCCATAACTGGTAGTTTTGGCCGTTAAATTTCTCTACCCTAAACTTTCCATCTTCCGACATTGCTCCCACTCGAACCAGGTACCCTCTTTTCCTGCGAGTTACCTTATGCTCTGATACCAGTTGTTAGAAAAACAGGACTGCAGAGCAATAAAAAAAAACAAATGCAGAAACAAAACACAGAAGACACACAAGACAAGAGAGACACAGATTTACGTGGTTCACCCAGTGTGGGCTACGTCCACCAGAGAAATTGTCAGGTCCTTTCTTTATTATTATCCAGCAAATGAAGGGATACAACCTACAGCAAAACCCGTTGTAACTTCCTCTTATTTCTCTCACAGTCTCCTCTCTCAGAATAAAATAAAACAAATGAAGAAACAAAACACAGAAGACACACAATACAAGAGAGACACAGATTTACGTGGTTCACCCAATGTGGGCTACGTCCACCAGAGAAATTTCTAGGTCATTGCTTTATTATTATCCAACAAATGAAGGGATACAACCTACAACAAAACCCGTTGTAACTTCCTCTTCTTTCTCTCACAGTCTCCTCTCTCAGAATACAATATTCACCATCAACCATAGCCGCAATCCATTTCCTCATAAAAGAGGGTTGCCTTCTAGGGAAAAAAACCCTAACATAATCTCTACCGTTAGATTTGCGACCTTATAATGAACGGTCTAGATTTACAATGAAATTACAATATACTTTTATAAGGCAATTTTTGCTTCAGGGGCTTCACTCTCGAACCCTCGCTGGGGGCCCGCTTTCCCCTAGACCCCCCAGCCGGGGGGGATAGGCCCCCTGGACCCCACAGAGGGGGTACGCCCCCTCTGCACTCCCCCGCGTGGAAGAGTGTACATACTTATGGGGTGTAAATACTTCATGGGGTATAAACACGGCTGAAAGTAAAATACCTATAAATAAGGAAGATAATCAGGCTCCACAACCAACATATAATAGCTTCATTTGAAGGAAATAAGGTACCAATGAAGTTTTGGGAAGTCAAATAATTATGATCGCAAATGGGATCTGGAAGCTAATCATCCTCCTCTATCAAAGAAGGAGTTTGATTGGAGTCAGTGGTGCCTTGTTAGATAGCTTGGTAAGCGACCCCAGTTGTAGATAGTGGCATAGACATTTTGACATGTGCTCAACCTTATATCAATTGGTCATGAAGAGGGTGACACCCATGGATATTGCAAGTACAATGTTCTGAATGAATCAAATCTTGTAGCAGGAGCCAAGGAAATCAAATTTTGATAGTCGACCAGAGTGGAATGGATGTAGGACACTGGTTCTAGGAATTTAAAATTTTCCATCAATGAAGGACACATTACAGCACAAATACTCTTAGTTGTTGACTAAGATTTATTGATCCACAATACTATGGATCCCAGATTTGTCGTGGAGCTAGAGCGGTTAAAATCCATCTGATTGATAATAATAATAATACTTCCCTCATGGGGAAAGCATAAAATTCAAAATACTCATGAGATGATGAAAGTCATTGTGCAAGTCCAACTCCTTTCCAATAACATATTATATTCAAGAAGAGTGTCAACTAGCTCTAATTATATGGAAACAAACTTTCCTCCTAACTATAATGGAAAAGAGGAAATCATCCTATGCAATAGAAATGATCATTCATCCAAAGAGGTTAACAAAGTGGGAGAATATGAAAGCTCTAGAGAGCCAATAAATTTCCAATAGGACAAAGACATGACACACATTGAAGCTCCTTCATCAACGATGGTCCTCCTGATTATGTTCTTTGCATATACAATGTCAATCTGAAAGGCTACATGATAAGAAAAGAGAGGCTTCTAATCAGTAGTGTCAAACTTCATAGTGAGTTGGATAGAAGGATCCACTACTCCGATCATGGATAATAATGTGGTGTGTTGTGCAGGGAAACTTTGAAGAAAATCTAAAGTATACATTGCACACAAAATTTGAGATAAATCCTCAATAATGGAATAGTTGGATGCAAGTCAAGAATTAGGGTTGTGGGACACTCTTTTATACACACCTTTCGATATGTGCGACATTGTTTCCTTTTTAGGTTTCTCTATGTGAAGAGGCCTTTGAGGATATGAAGTTTCTTTGTATTTTGATATTGACTTTAGATTGTTGTAATCACAAGATCTGGTCAACAAGTCTACCTCCTCTTCTTTTGTATGATTCACCATATTCATGAAAAAAAAAAAATCCATCTCGTAGAGGTACAATATAAGTGCCCCCTTGTGGATTAGACATGGAAGAGCCAAACAACATCTTTTGTCCTTGCAGAAACAAAATTTTCAATACAACATGATATTATTGTTGTTGTTGCAATTTTATCAAACATTAATCTTCTTCCATCTTCGGGCATTGATGAGTAAGGTTATCATCCCCAAAACTCTTGCATGTGAACCAACAATACCATTGGCATGTGATCCCAATTTCATTTTTGACAAGTCAAGAGTCGACTATGGTGTGTTGGGCATGATCTCATAGAGAATACCTCATTGAGAGTAAATTAAATCCAAATGTTGTACTCTGAAGATTGCTTATTCTTTTGTGAATACCCTTGAAGTTGCAACATCCTTATAGATATAAGGAACTGATGACTTCAAGAACCATTCCAATAGAAAATCCCTTGGGACCGTGGCTTTGATAAATATCTTCTATCTCCTCCATTCTTGAATATGATCAGAACTGTGCATAGACTTATCTTTTTCAAAGTTAGCTAAAATCTCTACACCAACATCATACAAAATAGGGAGTTGGAAGTGATTAAAAAAACTACGGATAGATCACCAAATGTGGCATACTTTGAACTTTCTAGTTCTATATCTGAAGGTATTTTGGTTGGGACTGAAGGACAACTCCAGTCATGATGAATTGGATCATTCATAAACTTCGACAAATCTGGAAGATAAAGAGTTTCCAAAACCTGTATCCTAACATCGATTGACTAGAATCCTGAAAAGAAGGTCGTGGTTTATAACTGGCACTAGGTTGCCAGGAAGAGTTTATGCATGAGACAAAGCCTTGGTTGAAACCTTTGTTCTGGTTAAATGGAAGAAAAATATCACCCATATGATTCTCGAATGAAAAAAAAGAGTTACCCCCTTCGAACCCTCCTTGCGAGTGAAGACCTCCTTGGTTTAGGTTCCACTGACTTTGAAAGGGGTCTCCCCCTGATAACATCCTTTGCAAAGGGAAACACCCTTGCATGGGATTCCACAGAGCTTGAAAGGGGTTTCCCCCTACTAACACTGCAGACGTGGTGAAAGGATTACTATCGAACCCACCATACAATGTGAAGAGGGTCAGGGTGGATGGCATGCTTTGAAATATGCCACCCATAGAAGCACCCCAATCCCCAAAGGGGTTAGGGCCATAAGTCGGGAACACCCCTTCTAACGGAAGGGAATGATAGATGGATATGAGCTCTGCCCCAAGGAACAACTTTGTAGGGAATTGAGGGATTCCCTGAACCAACATTAGAAACTTGGGATGTTGACTAAGACCAAATGAATGCGTTTAACATGCCCATTGATGAAATACCGAATGAGAAAGAATTGGTTGTTGAATTTAATGACATGGACACACCAGAAGAATGGGTGGTACCAATAATTAGTGGAGTAGAGTTGTTGATAGATGTAGTAATGGTGGATTGAACCACACTATTTTTTTGGTTAGAGATTTTATCGGGAAAGATCCCACTAGTGACAATCACCAAAGTGGGAGTTATGACGACTCCCGACACATACACTTCTAGAGTTACTTCTATTACAACCCAATGAAGAGGCATACTATCAGTGAATTCTAACCTGGTAGGAGGACATTGAACAAGAACTGGGTCATAAGGTCCAGTTAATGGAGGGTTGAAAGGTGGACAAAATTCTCCATCCCCAAGATCAGTTATCGTTACAACTTCTATGTCAGAAACATTTATTTATGTGGGTTCCATAATTAAAGTATGGAATAGACCAGTTGATAAAAAAACATCATGTTTATTAATTCAATGCCTTAAAGGAGGCGGAGGAAGATTCACTTAAACTTCTTCAGTGGGAATACCTTGAATTATCCTCTATTAGTGAGGCGATTGATCAACCAATTTGATTTTTCATCTCTCGGTGACCACCTACACACCTTCCTAAGCAATTCTACAATCGCTAAGCACACCACTAGAAAGTTCCTAATAATAACAATAGATAAAAACAAGCTTGTCAATATCCTGACTTAGGTGGATTAGTTCCTGAGACTGTAATAGAAAAATAGTGAGGGAAGGACCTTCCGGGTGATGATGCAGGTTGATTAAATCCCATGGACTGACAAATGAAGGAGTGAGAAGCACTTATTTGGACCTCCAATAACTAGCCTTATCTGGTGTAAGTACCCATTCTTTGCGGGGTACCCTCCATCATCATTGAAAATCATGATACGAAATATGCCTCAGGTACCATGGGAAACCCGTCATAGTCACCTATGGGACCCCTTGGAAAAGAAACTAAGGTCACGAAATTGCAATCAGGATCTGGAGGGTACATTAGAAAGTCAAAATAAAATATATGGGTAGGGTAACTAAGCCTGAGGCCTTGAAATCACCACTTCTCACATAAGTAAAGGAATCGATGAAACCCCCAATATACAATCTCTCCACTACATCCAATTAAGATTCATAAGGGTTATCTCCTTGGCTCTCCTTCATGTGACCTCATGTTTGACTACTGTGTTAGAGGAGCTTCCAGGCTATGATTATATGACAGTTGGATTTGAACTCTCCCTAGATCAGATTCCTATGGTTTTTTTCTGGTCTTGGAGAAATTAAATCTCCAACCTAAACCAAGTACCTAGCCTACAACTAGTTTGTTTACCTTGTAAAACAAAAATTGCTAATTATTTTTTAGTGAGCATTCATTTTATGAGGTCGTTTTTTACTCAATAGGGTTACCAATGAAACTAGATGGTTTTTTGACAGACACAACAAAGAAACACTTAAGAGAAAAAATGCGAGATGCAATTTCTTCATTGAAAAATGAGTGTAACAATGCTTCAAATTAATACACATATATATATATATATATATATATATATATATATATATATTCTTTCTTTCTTTTATGATTTTTCAAAAATGAAAACAATGCACTTTTATTGTATGCAAGATCTTAAACCACTTTGCAATGGAAATATAAGATTGTTTTTTAATGAAATGAAGAACATAGTGCGAAAGAACTTTGCAAACTGGATTTCTTTTCTTTTACACAAGTATACTATAATTGAAACCAATAATTATCAAAGAAAGAAAAATTCCTAAAGACCCGAGTGCTAGTAAGAAATTATTTTCTTGAAAATTTCAAAGGCAAGGGAACAAGAGAAGAATAACTAACAATCAAGTTATTCTTTTGTTTTCTATTACTGAAAGGAACTAAATGCAACTATGATGCAATTTTTTTTTTCTTTCATGAACAAAGCGAAGAAGGTACAAAGTAAGAAAGAAAGTAGTCTATAATCATTGGAATATAAAAATCAACTAGAAACTAATCCCAGACACACACAACTGACCTTTTGACCAACCTAAAGAACCTTATAACCAAAATGCTAACCTAATAACAAGCAAAAAGGTTTCACAAGATTTCTACATTTTTAGAGACTTAACACAACAACCAAAGGCAAAAGCGAACCCAAAAGCCTCAGGTCATATCAAAGAACAAACTTGGATCCTCCCAAAATTAAGAGAAAGGACCAAATACCAAAATATCATATAGATACATGACTGTGTACAAATAAAATAGCTACATATGTTATTCAAACACAAGCAAATCATGTATATATGTGAATTGAGAAAAGGAAAATCCTGTATGGCTCAACAAAATTTCAAACCGAAGAAAATGTCAATCAAAGAGAAGGTTCTATAATGTTGGTAAAAGTTTATGAGATGAAAAATGCTTTGAAATAAATCTCAGAAAACAAGAAAATTATAGAAATCAAGGAAACACAAGAAACTCTAAGGGCGACCCAAACTAGGAGAAAAATCCCCAATATGGTTGCCAATTCTATTATGGGATTTTTTCCATGTGACCTTGGGTCATGTCACAATAGAGTCTGGCTGCACTTACAAGAAAACTTGTACCCTCACACACAAACTTGAAAAATAACTACTTTGGAAGAGAGAAAATAAGAGGTCACACCTTGTATCTTAGCATTTGATTTCATTCCTCTCTCTCGACCTTCGATCCTCTCATGATCTCTTTCGGTACCAAACTGCAAAAGGATATGAATTCTTTGGTGCAACAGGGTAGTTATGAAATAAGGTTATACATGAAATATTTAAATTCAAATATATAAAAAAAATTGACATATATCAACATATTGAACAATATCATGAAAATATGGAGGGAAAGAGAACTCTTTTATTGAAAATAATGTAAGTGGGTAGTTACAATGTGACTCTGGCCGTCAACACTACCTCAAATCCAACCACCCAAGTTCCTCCACTGGTCCTTCAATCATCAAATCAATGCAATGGATCTTCCTCGGATGACTCAACAGGGATAGGAACATACCCTATAGTCATATATGGTAGAGGAAGGAATGCTAGAAAACAAGTTTCCATATCAAGAGGATGCTACTCAAAGGCATAGAGAAATAGGGAAATTGCAAGTTCGTCGGCATAATATTGTACCTAGGTTTTCCTCCCATCCATTCCAAAAATAGGTTCTTATATACCATCCCCAATGGGTTTGGGTGGTTGTATTCAATTGTGTATGGGAAAAGGGAAGTTTGGGAATGATCCCAATTGAAAGCTCCTCTTGAAAATGTCGAACAATTTTATTTTTTCATAAACTTGAGCACATATGTGGTTTGTAAACTGGAAAATAGTGTATGTACATGATTTGAAAATTGTTGAATTGTGTATGGTAGATTTTTTTTTTTTAGATGACACTTATGGATGAGAGTGGAATTTAAGTTTGCAATCTAGGGAATGGACTAGCCCATCTCACAAATGCAAATTTAGTGTGGAAAATTATGGTATAAAAATAAGACATATCACAAGTATGGATGTACAAAAACTATAGAACAACATATACTATATCCTGCTCATTATGCTATCTAAATTATCACCAAGTACAAATATACAAAAGTAGAATACGACCAAGATAAGTAACAATATTTTGTAGGTGTCTTTAAAGAAAGTATGAAAAGGATGAGAAATAAGGTCTATGAACATGAGGCCTTTACACATCACCTTATTGACCTATCATGTCCATACTTTATCATTTTTTGACTTCCATACTGAGTATGCTACACCCATTAAGAAGGTATAGTCAAAGTATATAAGTTTATCCTAACTATGATTTCATCAGTTCCCTACTTCATTGACATGGGGACATGCCAAATCTCAAGTGTGGGGGAGATGTTGGATTGTCAATATGTCATCTTTGTTTACCATTCGATTCATTAATTTTGATCATTTTACCTCGCCCTTCACTCATTTATCACCATTCCGACCTTAAATATTCACAAAAGAACCATGGTACACCCCCATATGCTCAAGTAGTTAATTATCATGTATTTCCTTCATATCTAGTGAATTAATTGTAATTGTAAGTTGTTTTTCTAATGATGGTTTTATGAGTTCATTAATGTGACTATGTAACACAGTTCAGTTCCTACAACACCATCATTGTTCCTCATACTTCCACAAGTGCAATGGATAAATTGTAACATAGATATCATATTTGGATGCTTCGATATGGTTTTCTACCCATCAGATCATGCCCAGGTTGCACGTGTGAGTCTCCAAGAACTTGGTCGGTGTTATGGTCAAAATAACTAAATAGGTCCAGATAGTCAACTTCTGATGCAATTTCTAGGTCGATGAATATAGATATCAAAAATAAAAGACATTTGTTTTGTGTAGAAGGGTCAAAATTAATTTCCATGCAAGTCGATTTCCAAAATTCAAAATTGTTTGGGAGATATGGGAGGATCTTCAAGGCAATTTTTTCAAGATATCCTGCAGTGCCTGAATTCTTTTTGTTATGCCTCTTGTGGATAAATATGGGAATGTAATTTTGTCAAAGATTATGTTGTTGGCTTCCATACTATTCAAACATATCCAACATCCATTAAGTAACCTCCATTTCCTTAATCAAGTTTGTGATGGTTGTAGATCCATGTATTTCAGAACTGGTCTTATTTTGTTGTAAATATTTTCCTTCTTTATTTTGAAAGCCATATATATAAACCTAAGGAAGATCATTGTAATTAGGAATTAGAGGAGAGACTGAACAAATCATCAATGTAATCATGGGGAGAATTTTAGAATAAGATATTTTCATCATAGAGATTTTCATCATAGTATTTCATGGCAATGTATGCCAAGAGAGGTATCCCCCCCCCCTCTCTAGTATATGTTTCCCTAATAGTTCCTTTTATGTTGTGTGAGTTTATTTTATTTCTGCATTGCAATTTCAATTTCATGTTGTGTGGAGTGAGAATTAGTTATGTGTTAGTCCATGTTAATTTTTCTTGAGATTAATATCAACATAAAGAAGCTTTCATAGTATTGGTGGCAAAGCTTGTTATGAGGAAAATATCTCTATGGATAGGGTAAACCACAATCGACGAAAATGTCTACAGAAATCAACTCTATCCCCAAAACATGCTACATAAACCAATATACAAGCGAGATAAGAAATAGGCCTACCTCGTCTAGATGTTTGATGAAGTCCACCGTTAAGCACTTTGACTCAAAGCTATATACCTACAACTAGTTCTCAACAACCAAGCAAAGCAAGAATATGGTGATAATATAAAAATTTATCACATTAGATATCATAATCCATTAATATACATAACAAATACACACATGGATAATAACTCAAATATTTGCAAGATATCAATTGGACGAGAAAGGAGTATTTCTATTAATATATGATCAGCAGTAGTGAAAATGTTACAGACTTCCATGTTGGCATGGTTCGGAACCGAGAAACTAAGTTCCTTCCAGCTGGGCCTCCACCACTTCAATCCTCCACCAAAGGCAAGCTCATAAAAGAGAAACAATGAGGTTCTCAATCAATAAGGGAAGAGCTTGGGGGATGAATATTGTGTTCAAAATTAAAGGATAAAGGGATGTAGACTCAATATGAAGTAAATAATTTCTCCATAGTAACTTTTCTCTCAAAGTTGAATTCTTTCTCCTCTTTTCCATAGCTCGGAATTGGGCCATTTATATCCTTCAAATGGAACTGAAGGGCCGAGTTGGAACATTTCTAGTATATGGAAGGCCAAGGATAATAGATCTTCACTCGTGACATGGAAACCTAACATTAATTTTCATTTTTTATCACAAATCCCTATGTACACATGTTGTAGTGGTGCAGCCTGCATATACACATGTTGTATAGTAGACAAGATGTGTACATGTGTAAAAATATGTATTTTTAGCTCTGAATTTTACAAACAGGGATGATAAGTTTGCATAGGGGAATGGAAAAAGGCATTTTGTGAAAGATTGCATAGGTTGAGGTAAATATTTCTATAACAGATGACCCTTAATGTGTGAGGTCAGAGGAGTATCTATGATGGCTGAAATACATTATAAAAAACCAAGAAGTGGAGTGATGGGGGACCATCTTGAAGAAATAGTTGTTCATTACATTCTACACTAACTTTGCATACATGGATGCCAATAGAATTACACTGCAGATCCATGTGAAAATATACCAAACAATTGTTTGAGGCCATGAATAGGCAAATAAAAATGCGGTTACATTCCAAGAGATGTTATAGTCACGAACAAGGCCTAGTAGAACCAATATCAAAACCAATCTGAAGATATCTATATGCAATGGAGTACAATTTGATCTCCCATGATTACTGAAGGCATATAGGTACTGGTCCAATGAAAAGGAAGCAACATATCAGGAAATTTGCGGCCACATACTAATGTCTTCAAGTCTTCTACACAATCCCCCAAGGGTGAAAGTCTACATCATGTGAATAAAGGAGTTGAGGTCGAACACAATGAGACATCATTTGATTACCGATCATTGAAGTATACCATTAACATATGCGAGAAATCGTACCGATAATGAAAGTAGGTATCAAGGCACCGATTACATTCTTACAAGTGTCAATAAAGGAGCTAGTGTCGAACACTTGAAGAATCCATCGATTAGGATACATTGATGTATTCCCAACTGTCGATGGAGAGAGAACCTAACACTAATGACTGCAAGCCTCAAGGTACTCATAAGACTCTAGGTCCCATTTTCACAATAGATGAGTTGAAGTCAATGGAATGAGACCCATTGAAAGAAGAGCATTAAGGAATCTCTCATCAGTCAGCACGAGGTACAAAGTAGGAGCTATCATGATTTGGAGGAAATCAGACGAAGAACATGTTCACAAACCAACGATCCTGTGCATCTTTTGCATGTGCCAAATGAAAGTGGTATATGAAAAAGACCCTCTAAATAGAAGCCAATGAAGAAAACTACTAAAAAAGGCAAGGAAACCACCAATAAGGCTAATGGAATATAAGACACTACACAAATCCCAATGTGTGAATAGATGTCTTGTTGTCGAACACAAGGGAAACCACCCAACCAACGACTAATGATGAAATGTTGATTGTTGGGTTCAAGGTTACCTACCAATGATGAAATTAGGACCAGGGTGCATGATAAGACTAAAGTATCATGTGATTCTGAGACAAACTGAGGGTATGGCCGACATGCAAAGTCAAAAGCATTGAGGAGTGGATGACACAGGTTGATAGAATTCCTTTGAACAAGAGCATGAGACATATGGAAGACTCTGACATCATAGACTCAATGATGAAACCATGAGATGCATGAGGCATCAATGAAATTATCTATAGGGACTGGAAGAGTAACCAATTAGTAGAGAAGACTATGTAATGAGATCATCTTCCTAAGGCCATGATAATTCCAAAATTATGATGATGAATGGACTCAATAACTTTGTGCTATGTTCAAAGGAGACATGACTGCTGCCAACATAAGATAATACTCCCTTCCCACCAGTCTTTTTTTTTTGTTTTGTTTTTTTCATAGACAAATGAATGCTATGATACAGAGGAGGAAACAAGTGTTGCAAGTAAGCAAAACTAGTTCCATCAGTGGAACATACCTATTCTCAATGCAATGAGATGCATGCAGGAGATGGAAACTCGAGGGAATGTTCCCTCCTAGGTATAGGGTGTCAAATTGCGAAAGATATAAACAAGGCTTTGCTTGGTTGAGGATGAAAAAAATGTTGAGGCAAATGGTTTATAGCGCAAAGAGAGAACTGGATATAGGCTCAATACTACAAGCAAGGGCATGAGATGCAATCACAACTTAATGCCAAAAAAATTCATTTTTCATGATATTTAGTCTACTTGGTGTGAAAAATGGATAAACTTGTGCCAAATAGATGTCCTTTCTAATCCAATTTACGAGTGTGAAAGAGACAAGTTCACTTGGCAATATTTTTTCTTTTTGAAGACGAGTTGGAAAAGAGCTTAAATTAAACTCGGCTAGGATTCCTCTAGGCATAAGACTGCATGTTTATGATTTAGAAATGAGGTTCAACATAAAGTCATGTACTATCTATAAGGGTCTCCTGGTCCTATGGAAAGTGTTAGCGCTCTGTAATTTTCCCAAGGCTGAAAGGCAATCACAGACGCAACATCAGAACCGCTTCGAGTCTTGGATCTAGCCCTCCAAGACTCAGAGAGGGATCTCTCTGTCTGATATAGCTTTGTTTGCAGAAATATTAGGCTAGTTATGAAGAACACGGGTTTGTTGTCGAAGTGTTTTTGAATTGGTTGAGACAGTCAACTCCTCCATTGGGCTATGGGGTCTGTAATTAATTAAATCTGAGATATAACCAGAAATGCTGAAGAAATCCTTCATAAGGTGAGATAACACACTCACTGGATCTTTAATAGTTTAAATGATGATCAGAAGAAAAGAGAAGGAAATAACTCCAACCAACAAGCACTTAAGAATCTCTTGATTGAAGATATTTAGAAGATGAACATTCAAATCTTTAGAATCGGAAAYARGGTATYGGAGATAAATCMTGAGACATAAYGCTATTCATRAAKATTRKATTYAKAAAAMAAAGTGKTYACARAGMGAGAAAACATTCAACTGAGAAAATCACATCACCAGTAAACATGCACAGGAATCCTGTAAAGTGCCTCTTTCATTAATGGCAGATCTGTTCAAAAATGTTACAGCTCGATAGCCACAGGGCATGAAGATCCAACCCTTTTACATTAAAATCATCCCAATAAATAAGAAAGATCATCCCCACCAAGTTTCGCAAGACGGTTTAACCGCATCGGCCAAAAATAGCCACCACTCCCACGAAATTCGGAGTTTGTTGCCCTAAAAAATGGACCGTTTTTCTGCAAAATAGGGGTCCGTTCAGACATGATTCTCTCTTCAAATATGACACCTGGGAGAAAACTGAAAGACTTTATTGTATATGGACATGTGTTGGACAAAACCCTCTTTCGGTTTCGCCGAATTCGTCCCCATCTAGCCGTGACAGCTCCTGAAAGATCGGGACTGAAACGGAAAATGGCAAATCTGGAAAAATAGGCCTCGAAGATTCCTTTGACTCTCTCTTCTCGTGATTCCATTGGAAAAAATGGGAGAGGTTTTTTTTCCCCATCCTGTTCTGACCAAAAACCTCTCTCGGAGTTTTAAAATTCGTCTCTGTTTTCTCAAAAATCGGTCTGGAAGATAACAAGGTAAGATGGGCAAAAATGGTAAAAATGTGCAAAGGTAGTGTTTTGGCGGGAAACGGTAATTCTGGACCCCCCCCCTCATTAAACGTAGACTGCCCGGGGGGGTCCAGAATTAAACCTGGGTGGTTGATTTCGAGGATTAAATTCGGGCCGTTTAGATTAACATGGGGTTTTAATTTAAATTCTGGACCCCCCCCTCGTTAAAAGTCGAACCCACGGGGGGGGTCCGGAATTGAATATGGAGCGTGAATTAATTTTATGTATGGAGGATGGGGGCGCGTGGGTGGAAAGTGCACGGGGGTAGGTGGAGGCGTGAGTGGGTAGTGGATGGTGAGGTGGGGTGACCTAGGGGGAGTGGGTAGTGGAGGTAGGTGGGGGGTGACGTAAGGGGAGTGGGTAGTGGAGGTAGGTGGGGAAGAGGGTACGTAGGGGTTTAGACTTAGGATTAAGTTTGTTTTTGTAATTTTTATTTTTTGTTTTATGTTTCATGTTCTATTTTTTTTATGTTTTTTAAATGTTGTTTATATTATATATTATGTTTGTTTTTGGTTTAGTTTTTATGTTATTTAGTTTATTTAGATTATTTAATGTATTATAATACTTATTATAATATTTTATATATTTTAACATATTTTATTTCTTTTTTCTTTTTTAATGTTTTTTAATGTTTTTTAATATTTTGTGTTTATTAAATATTTTTAATTTTATTTAATTTTTTAATAATTTTTTTTCATATATGTTTTTTATTTTTTATTTTGTTTTTAAATTTAATTGTTTTATTTTAATTTAAAATTAACCTTAATTTTCAACTTAGCTACTAACCTAGATACTAATCCAGGTTCTTAATTAATAATTAATTAATGATTAATTAGTTATTAAATAGTCATTTTACTAATCAATTTTGACCTAGACTAACCTTATTAATATTTTGATTATCCTAAGTCTGTTCATGCAGGGATGGAAGGCGGGGTAATGGAGGCTGAAAAAGGACAAGGGAAGAGAGGGCGCAATGTGTATGAAGGATGCAGTAGGGTGATGGAGAATTGAGCAACAAGAATGGAGGGAATAAACAGAATCACCTGAGCCGGACTTCATCATCTCGAGGGAAAACGCCAAATCAACAGTCGAAGAATCGACTCGCCTATAATTATATGACCCTAACAGGAGGCTCCACCTGGGGATGGCATCTTCTTTCAGGAGGTGTCAAGAACCACAGACTTCTGAACATGCAGACCAGAGATTTATCCATTGGGATGATCCCAAAACTTATTCTGCAACCTGTACCTGTTGTGATCTGGCAACTGAAATGAAATTAAATGAACGCTGCTGAAAAAGAGATGCTCAGAGTGTTGAGCTTATTCATTTTCCTACCTACCTACCCTACTGCAATCATTGCTCAGCTAGGTAATGGAAAAATGCCAATGGAGCCAATCCAGCAGTTGATTTAATGGCTTTGTTCTTTCACTGTTTGTGATGAGACTCAGAAATAAGTCAGTTACTCGTGCTTGAGAGTAACTTCCACCCTGCTTTCCCTTGCATAAGATTTGATCAACCCAAATGATAGGAAAAACATCAACAACAAAAAAATATCCTGTATTAAAAAGTTTCTCCATATAGGCAGCTACAGGATCAGTATAGGTTTGGCCCATCTCTTGGTTTTCAACCTCAAACAACTCAACATCAAGACTCGATTTTTCTGCTATGCATTCTGTGTCTTTCAATGGTTCCCCATATGAATGTGGATGCTCTGATGGTTTCTGACATGACGTTTCTACTGCAAAAAACAAAGAATCTGATTGCCTGACCATGTCAATATCGTAACAACGTTTTGTTCCATGACTGGAGAATGAGGAATAATTTTGGCAACACAGGCCATCTAACAGATCAGCTATTGGATCCTGAAAAGACTGACAAGATTGCTACATTGAATCAAATGAAATTTCCTGATTGTTTCTGTATTCATCCCTCAACACTTGTCCAAGAGTCTTCTTCAAAACTTGAAATGATTTAAAGCACAATGGTATAGAGTTCTTTTGGATTAAATCATAATTTGTCTCAGGCTCTAAGCTATCATCAGGAATTTGAAAATCAATGTATGTCAAGGGCCGCGATACTGGATTTAGAACAACCTCCATATCCTTAAGGGTATCATCAATTGATTGGTCAGAGACATTTATGTCTTCACTGCTTACAAATAGCCTAGAGTTTCTTTCCAGGAATTGAAGAGATGAGAAACATATGGGCAGAGTGCTTTCACTTACTCTGACATTTTCTGCACATTCCTCATTGCTATCATGACTGTTGTGCAAGGGTTGATTGTCACATCTGAATGGTAAATGATCTTCTTCCAGCCAATGACATGCTGTCGGTTTCTCTAAACAGTCAACCTCTATTTCAGCCTCATGATCATCATCATACTGATCCCACTTGGGTGGACAATCCAAGTAAGGAATGTCGTCAAACATGCACATCATATCAGCCGGTTGCTCCTCTACAAATTGAGATGGAGCTTCCTCTTTGACTGTGCCATGAATTGAATACATGAAAGAGTTATTATCCAAACCATGGTACCAAGGATGAGCATCAACATGATTGGGAACTGTGACACTTTATTTCTCTGAAATCAAGGGACCATGATGTCTTTGGACAACAAGCTCCTCTTTTGTGTTAATCTTCTGCATCATCTTTTCCATGGCACTGGCCAAAATCTCCAGTGTAGCTTCCGATGATTTCAGATGCTCCATTTCTTTATCCTTTAACTGTGACCTCTTGATCAGCAAGTTGGTCTCTACATCAAATGCAATGCGCTGCATTTCCTCAAGGCTTGCAGTATTCCTCTCTCTTAACTGAAATGCCATCTCAGGGTCGAATGCATCTGGGTAATGCAAGTGGGAAGATCCTGGGGGTGGCCTTATATCAGCAGGTATTGCATGATATGCCTGATTGAATCTGGCTGAAAACTGATGTACTGTCTCCCCTGGCTTTCTTTGCAAATGCTCATACTCTTCCAGGATAAGGACAACATTTCCCCTGATCACCCATCTCTCCAAGAAAACTTGCATGAACTGTCGAAAGTTTCTGATGCTTGCGACTGGAAGGTTCTTAAACCAATCTTTGACTTTACCTCCCAGAGACAGGGAAAACATTCTGATGTAGACATCATCATATTCAACCTCATAAAGGTCAAGGAAATCTTCAAGGTTTTGAACATGCTTTTCAGCAGTGATCTTCTCATT
>ML794918.1:216095-237800 GCA_009831015.1 Picea engelmannii | reverse complement strand
AAACTCATTCTAATTGTTAGGTATAAGTATAAGCATATTATTTTCTAAAGTTTAACCACAAATTCACTTAAAAATGTTAAGAATTGATAAACTTTGGAAAAGCATAGTTATAACCCAATAATGAGGTAAATGTGATGATGTGGAGGTGATATGAAGGTGAAATGGAAGTAATTGTGAAGGTTTTTAGTGAATAATGGAGTGAAAATAAGGACCATTTTGAGACTCAACAGTGTATACGATGAGTTATACGCTACTGTGAAAATTACATGGCACATATACCCAACCCTATACATGACTATAACTGAAGAAACTCGCGTACAAGTGCACAATGAATAATTTATATGGTTGCTAACTCAAAATTTGACTTTTATCTGGCAGGATGGTGCTTGAATGGAGGGAAAGAGAGCATGAGGAGGTAGATGTTGTTGTGGACAGAGATCCCGGGGCCCAAATGGCCTTGAAAATATGTGGATTATATAAATTTTGGCCACTGGAAGGGATGAGATCCCAGGTGAGGTTGCTCGATATGTTTGTGGGTTAATATGACCCTAAGAGTGAAATATTCAACCTCGTTGGGAAACCATTGAGGATTGACATAGAGGATATCTAATTTTTGACTGGATTATCATACCAGGGAGAGGTTGTAAAACTCAAATCACGGGGATAAGGGAGAGGAATGAAAATATAGGAGTACATAGATGCCCACTATGCAGCAGGGATTCCTAAGGTCGGGAGTCAACTCCCCATTCGACCGATAAACAATCGCAGCCTCAAGATTTTTTTCCTCGTGTTGACCAGGATCACAGGATCGAATTTGTTGCACGAGGCATCAAGGTTGCTCATGTTCTATGTAGTAGAGTGCTTGAGATCCATAATATATGATTGGTGTACCTCACTACTGACTAACATGAAGATCCAGTTGACAAAGTGAAGATAGGGTAGAAAGAGGAAATTTGGGTTTGCCTCTATCTTATGCAATTTCTTCTTCGAGCAGGTTCTAGGTTTGGGACCTAGAGTCGAGATTCTTCCGATAGGACCTTGTAATCCAACCATGGCAAGGTGGACCGAGGTAACGAGACGACAGGGGGAGATAGGGTGCCCACACCCTACAATGAGGATTTCTTCTACTGGTGCCAGTGACAGGTCATTGCTTTGGATGACTGTCCCTATGCAGGGATCGACTTCAGAGGAGACCCCGACATGCCACTCCCACTAGGGACCGCCTATGGGGACATAGGTATGTCAAATGATTTTAAATATTTCCATTTTTTGTATTTTTGTATAGTGAAACAAAACAAAATCGGATGATGCTTAAGTACTAACTAGACACTTATGTAGTCCCCAAGTTGTAGGACAGTCGGTGATGGAGTGTGATGTTAAGGTACTCTGTGATGTTAAAGTCACCAGTTCGAAACTTGCGGGGACAAAAAATCCAACCATGTTAAGGGTTGGTGTGGCTCAGACTGGGTGTGATCCCCGGGTGATTTTGATGGCTTAGATGCCCCTGAGTCATGGTTTCTTAGCCACAGGTTAGTCCCACATGTCATGGAAAAACTAACAAACAAACAAAAAACTAGACACTTGTGTAACGCAAACATGGGTCCGCGATGACCGGAAGGGATTCCTTGACATCGACGGAGGAACCGGGGAGACGAGGTGGAGGGAGGAGAAGTTGAGAGAGTCCTTCCATAATAATACATGCCTCACATTTAAAACTGAATACATTTTAATATAAGATGATAGATCTAAATAAAATGCATGTGTACCAATCTTCTCCAATATCTAAAATGGACCATACCGGATTGGTTTGAGATCTTTTCTTTCACCCTTCATTCTATCTTTTTTGATATGTAACCATAATTTATCACCGACTTGAAACTGATGATCAACCCGATGCTTTTCATGCATCACCTTGTACTTGGCTTGGATTTTTTCCAATTGTTCTTGTACTTCCTAGTGTACCTATTGGATCCTTTGAATGAACCTTTTAGATTTATCTGTATCATCTGTCCATCCTCTTTATTTTCTTCTTTGAAAGGAAAATCCATAGGTGATCTAGGAAAGTACCCCAAACATACTTAAAATTGAGTTCTATGGGTAAACAAATGCATGAAATGATTATAGGCATGTTGTACAGAGTGAAACTATTCATCACAAAACTTAGGATGTTTACAATAGTATCATCGTAACAAATGTATCACTGCCATATTCACCACCTATGTTTGTCCATCTATCTGCAGATGAAAAGTTGTGCTCTTATTCATCTTAGTGTCCATCATCTCCCATAAATGAGACCAAAACTTTCCAAAAACAAGAGAGTCTCAATCATATATAATCGATGTAGGAAGCCCAAAATGAACCCAAACATTAGTAAAGAACATTCATGATTTATGTTCAACTATGACTTGTTTCTTGCAAGGAATTAATACACATGTTTTACTGAACCTGTCCACCATAACATATAATTAATCATGACCTATTATGGACATCATTAAACCCCCTACAAAATCCATGGACACACTTTCCCATGGTTGAGAAGGTACTAGAAGTGGTGTATATAATCCCAACTTTTTGTTGTTAGTATTTCTTGTGGCGCACATAACACACCCTTTTATGTACTTGGAAACTATTTCATTCATTCAAGGACAATAGAAATATCTTTGAAACTATGCTACTGTCTTTCCTACTCAAAAATGACTAGAAATAAGAGATGTATGCTTCTCTGATTACACTCGCTCTTTCATCTCTGGGTATACAAAGTTTTCCAAGATGATATAAAAAAATATCATGCACATGATAATTCGATTCTTCATGTTCATTTCAACGATTTAATGTTTCATATACATATTTAAAATAATAATCTCTATCATATTATTCAACATAAGTTTCATGAGCTAAAGAATTATGATTTAAAATTGTAGATGGATTAATCACTGGTCTTGATAACATATCTACAACCCTGTTAAGAATACATTTCTTATACTTAATAACCAAATGAAATTGTTTTAAGAAGCCCATCCACCTGAAATTCCATGAATGTTGTAGCTTGGTCTGCAACTACAATACTGTAATGGTTGATGATCTGTATGAATTATTCTCTCCTTCCCCATTAAGTAATTCTTCCATTTTTTCAAACTTAGTACCAAAGAATACAATTAAATGTCATATTTTGGATAGATAATTACTACTTGCATAAAATTCTCATAATGATAACAAATAGGTTTACCTCATTTCATAAAGAATAATCCCATGGCATGTCCACCTGCATTGGTTTCAATCTCAAATGGATGTTGCAAATCTAGCAGAGAAAAAACTAGTGTGATTCTTATCTTTTCCTTCAATCTCTCGAAGGATTTTTTTTCTTTCCTCCCCATTGAAATACTGGTTTCATGCCAATTTTAGGAAGAGGATCATCCTGCTGCAAATGAATTTCATGTTCAACCTCCCTTGTAGGTTCCTAAAATAACTCATCATATTTAGATATTATCATTACCAATTCCTACTTATGATTTGGATCACATCCTCACAAATAATATGATATATCTTCCTCTTTTTGCTTCACCATCATGAGAACAAAAAAATTACTATCATTTATGAGTCTCTTCATTTGTCTTGTTCCCACTAAATAAATATTAGTTTTAATACGTTTATCTATGGAGATATATTCAATCTCGTCCTTGAAAAGGTGATACTTGTTCTCTTCACGATAAAATATAACTTTCCTGTCAAATAGATAGAGACTACCAAATATAATGCCACAAATTTCAAGTGGTATGACATCTAAATAAACCTCATCAAAGAATTTGGATGTAATTAAAAATAGGATATTACACTATTTTGTCACTTGCAAATTAGCATCCTCACATAATCAACCTAATGGATATGGTTTCACATGAGGAAAATTATCTAAACCCATTTTCTTAACAATTTCTTAAAACATTAAGTTAAATTGAGATCCACTTTCAAATAATGTATTCATATTTGTATGCTTCACTCTAACCCTGACATGGAAAATATCACTTCTCTTCTTCTGATCAATAACACTTTTCAATTTAGTAGATTGAATGGAAGAACTAGAATTAGTAGTATATATACCCTTGCTTCCCATTGTTGTGATCTTAAATTCATCTCCTGAATCTAATCCTAGATCTTGTTGAGTTGTTGCAGGAGTCCTTTACTTCCCCTTATCCTGGAACTTATTTGGTCGTAACTCTGGATGAACCTTCCAACAATGTGCCTCCTCATGTCCCTTCCTTGTAGTGAGAACATGTAGGATTCTCTTCAACTTTATTCACTCTAGTTGATTTCTTACTCTTCGATTTTCCTTTCGATTTTTTATAGAATTTGTGTGGATTCTTATCTACGAACATATACTTTCCCTTCCTAGCTTCAAGATGAGTTGCTTGAACTAATACTTCATCAATATTAGTAGGGTAAAACATCAATATGGTGTGTCAAAGATATGAATGCATACCACCAATGTATTTCAGAATATTTTCACAAGTATATAATGGAATTCCTAAAGATATGATTTCTTCTTAAATTCTTGTGTATATAACTGAACATTTTTCCCTTTTCCTTGTCTTATATGTTTTCATTATATTATTGTAGTTTGTACATAAGCCAATCGATATAATTGTTTTCTTATTGCGGAAGTAAATTAATCCCAAGAAGAAATCACTTTACCCTATTGAACGAGATCAACTTGTGTTGTATTCTCCCACCAAATCAAGGTTGTGCCACCCAAATGAACCAATTGTATTTTTGCAGTGTCACCCATAATATTTTGTACCTTGCAATACACTTCAATATGCTTGATCCAATTTTCCAACTTCTCTACGTTCAATTATCCATCAGAAATTGACAAGTCAAACTTTACATCTAACTTTAATAAAGGGAAATTATGAGCATGAGAGAAAGACAATTTCTTTGAAGGCTTCTTATTATGGGATGAGTGTTCACTTGATCCATTGGTATATGATGATGAGGACCATGGTGAAGAGGGTTTTGCAGGTTCCCCATCTTCACCTCCTCCTTCAACTTTTACCGAAGATTCTCCATCTCCATTCTTATGAACTCTTTGATACAAGTCATCTATTATTTCCTTCATGGAAAGAAGTGTAGCCAAAAATTCCTCAGGTCTCATGGGAGGATATTCTCCTTCCTTTCCTTAGAAAACCATCTCGCGTTTATGAAATATCCTTTGAATATCAGACTTATAACTCAGAAGATTTCCTTTACCAAGATTGAATATGGACTTTGTAAGCATTCACTTTCAAACACCTATCAAAAACATGTCTTTGATACCAACTTGATTTGAAAATCCTTAGATGTTAATTTATTCTTAAATACACATAAACATCCAACTTGAATTGAAATATAGATGATCGCTTTGACTGTTTACAAATAATATGAACTTACTTATCAATCCAAATCCACTTTAATGATAAATAACTTGGAAGATAGCTGAGCAAAATAGAACAACAATAATAAAACACATATAGAAGTTTGTTAATGGAGTTCACTCAACTTGGGATACATCTCTGGATATGCTTCCAATAGAGAGACCGCTTTATTAATTCTCAAAGGATTGTGTTATTACAATGACATTGTTATAAATTTCTCTTTTTCATAGATAGAGTGGACCATTGAATTCCTCTCAAAAAACTGAGAAGAATGTGTATAAAGACCATATACATTCCTCAAGGAATCCTTTGTCACACATTACAGTGCAACCCCAAATTATAGATACCTCATGGCGTGAACTTCAGGACACATATGCATATCTTGGGTACACATATATAAATCCATAGTCTATCATACTCTTGTACCCTTCCTCGTTCTAAGCACTAGCTTAAATAAGGTGTGATCCCTAACTATAATCTGGATCTTTGGCAAACATTAATATAATATTTTTCACATGCCGTAATAAGTGCCACCTTTGGCGTAAGGGTGAAGGAGTTGGTATAGGTGGGAGGAGGTGACGGGTTAGACCCTGTATACCTCTCCCCTTTTTTCATTTAGTTAGAACTATATGTTAAATATAGTTAGAACTATATGTTAAATATAGTTAGAACTATATGTTAAATATAGTTCATGGCATTAACCAAAGTTTAACAACCCACGCTAATATATGGGATGGAATATTATATGTGATTGTAATATGTTTATACACTGAGGTCTAGGGGTTGGCCCCCTCAACCTTTTATCTAACTAATACCATATTACAACTTAAATAATTATGTCACCATGTATGGTTAAGTGAAAACTCCCATGGTGTGATGGTAAAGACTTTGGTATTGTGTGGATGAGGTTGGGGGTTTGACTTTGGTCGACCCATAATTTTTTGATAGAAAAAATCACCGTTAATCTAATCAAGACTTCCACGTGGTGGCTCCCAATTTTTCCACTTGTGAAATGATAGTAAATCCAAATGCCATGTGTCCTTGCTTGATTGGTCCACTTGTACCTGTTCAGTTTCCATGGCACTTTCCATGTATCATGTTGTGGGATTGCCATATATTTTACTTGGCACTTCATATATGAAACTCATATTGATGATATAATGTAATGGAATCATCTTCAAATAATTCAAAAAACATTTTTTGTCTCGTTTCCGAGGAAGTTCTCAAGGAGTTAGTATTGAAGTGAGTGTGTCTTCCAGATTTTTAGTTTGATTCGCTACTCATGTCAATAGGGTCTTGGTGATAGCATGGCCTTAGTAGCATGAGAGTATGAGTGCATGTTTTTCCTCGAAATTTGATTTGTAAGTTTTGATATGTAAAAACCCCATGCAGTAACCCATGTGCAATATAGGGAATATTGACCAACATGGAGGACTTTAGAATTCTCAAGAATTTTCTACTCCAAGAACTTTCTCAATTCTTGGTAGCATTTGGAGATAGATCTGAAGAGATAGAATAACAAGAGTTCCATGAACCAAATTTACAATAAGAATATCTAGAAGCATTATTTTATTGTCCTTGCTAATATGCAAGGGAGACCAAAGAATCATAGACAACATCCAATGGAGAGAAGATAATGGAACCTTAAATCGTAGAATCCCTTGCAATTTTTTCTTTGTGTGAGAGCCAATTCCTTGAACATCTATAGGGTGCGATAAAAGAAGGCATGCAAGTCATAAGGATGAGTGACTACATAGAAAATTGGTTCCAGACTATCATTAGGCCAAAGTGCCACTCCTTTCTTCAGAAATTCTTGGCATCAAACAAATAATATCAATTGGTTTCTCATTTCTGGAAAGTCATTGAGGTATATTTTTTATATTTGGATATGAGTTTTTTTTAGATTCTGCTACGCACATGGCTTCATTGGAAGTACGCCTATACTTGATAAAGGTTTCTTTTTTCACTTAGGGTAGGGTAGTTAATAAATACATCAATATATTCTACATATAGTTGATTGGCTGAGTTCCAAGTATATATTTAAATTTTAGTGTAGTAGACTCTTGCAACACTCTTTGTTCCTACGGAAGGTTCCTACAAAAGGTTTCTACAACAATCTTTATTCCTGCGGAGGGTTCCTGAAATATAATATTTTTTGGCTCCTATGATATCCTGTAGAAATTAGTCATATATTTAGTGAGTGCCAATAATATACACTCCATGAAAAAAAATATGAGAAAGGGTCTGACAGTTACCATGATGTCAAAGGGTTGATTTTTTGTAACAGATCATAGTCAACATTCCTACAGCTAGACATTTCCTGTAGCATCCTATTTGAAGGGAAATTTTTGCACAAACATTGCCACCAACTGAGAACAAACTAAGGAATTCCAAGATATGGGTGTTTTGAAAAAGTTGACAAATTAAGTAATACGTGGACAAATTTTCAGAAAATGCATAATGAAGGATTTATCGGATATCTTTGAAGCCAATTTTTTAGATTTTTCCTGTAGATTCCTACAACATATTCATGTTTCGATAATGACCTCCAAGGTTGGAATAGTAGCACAACTTGAGACAAAATTTGGGCACATGGGTTTTGTTGGGAAATGTGTCAATTTGGTTTCATGTTGTTTGTAACTTACCAAAATGGATTGTTTCCCAACCTAGGTTTTTCTACAATAATTCATAGTACATATTATAATATAGATTCTATAATTAGATGTTAGATAAGTCTTTTACAAGTTCATCATATACATTTTCAACAAAAAATCATTCCATCTCACACCTTCAACAACAATTCCAACAGTCTTCGGAGATTCTTGCAATAGATATATTTTTTCCTACAGTAGAATTATTTGTTCCTACAATAGATTTCTTTATTTATGCAATAGAATTCTCTATTCTCGTAGTAGACTTCTCTTTTCTCTTAGAAGAATTATCACAGTGCTTCTATTTTCATCATTTCAATCCCTTTCTTTCAGTTTAGTACATCTAGTTCCATATCTTGTACTAGGTACCATAAGATAAAATTTCCTTTTTGCAGTCCAAGATTTCATGAAAGTAAACCTGAGGTAAATCCACTTTTGAAACTTGTTATTTTGTTAAAAATGTAGGGAATTATGATAAGAGACTATTTTAAGATGGCATGCATATATCCTATGATACCACATTGTTTTATGTCCATTCACTTTGTAACTTACCTTTTTGATATGATTCATCTCTCATCCTTAACTCCCTCATCATTCTACTCTACCATTGTAAAACCATTCCCCTAATTCATGATAGTTTCCATTTTGATCTATTATGATAATACTTTGACTATAATGAGTATTATGGTAGTTTTGTTACTTTTTTTATAGGATACAAATATGGTTCATTGGGGAAAAAAATATGAACGGAGGATTCCACTCTATAGGCCAAGGGCGTAGAGATTTGTTCCAAACCATCATAAGATATGTCACAAGTATGGCTAAAAAAACACAGTAGAAAAACATACACAATATCCTATTTATTATGCTATCTAAAGTATCACCAAGTACAAATATGCAGTAGTAGAATACGACCAAGATAAGCAACAAGATTTCATAGGTGTCTTTAAAGTAAGTCTGAAAGAGATAAGAAATCATTTCAATGAACATGAATCTTTTACACGGCACCTTATTGACCTACCATGCCCATACTTGATCATTTTTTTCACTTCCATACTGAGTATGCTAAACCCATTAAGCAAGTATAGTAAAAGTAAATAAGGTTTGTCTGACTATGAGATCAACATTTCCCTACTTTACTGGCATGAGAAAATGTAAAATCTTAGGTGTGGGGGAGATGTTGGGTTGCCAATATGCCATCTTTTTTTCCATTCGAATAATTCATTTTGATAATTTAACCTCAACATTTACTCTGTTATTTCCATTCCTACCTTAAATTTTCACAAAATCTCCATGGTACACCCCAATATGGTCAAGTAGTAAATTATAATGTATTTCCTTCATTTATAGTGAATTAATGGGAATTGTAAGTTGGTTTTTTAATTATGCTTTTATGAGTTTAGTAATGCAACTTTGTAGCACAAGTCAGTTCCTGTAGCACAATTCAGTTCCTACAACACCATCATTGTTCCTCATACTTCCACAAGTCCAATGAATAAATGGGATCATAGATATCATAGTTTGATACTTCTAGATGGTTATGTACCCATCAAATAATTCTTAGGTCGCATGTGGGAGTCTCCAATATAGATATGATATCTATGGGAACATAGATATCATATTTGGATGTGATTTATGGTCAATTGAAGATATATCTTGAAACTCCACGACATGGGTTTTGTGAAACACGGTCCAAATTGGTTTCCTAGGGAGTTAATTTCCAAAATTCGAAATGGTTTGGGAGATATGGGAGGAAGTTCAAGGTGTATTTTCCAAGACATCGTGCATTTAAGCCTCTTGTGGACAAATTTTGGAATGTGGTTTTGTCAAATATTATGTTGTTGGTTTCCATACTATTCAAACATAATATCCAAAAATCATTAAGTAACCTCACTTTCCTTAATCAAGTTTTTGATGGTTGTATATCCATGTATTTGGGATCTGGTCTCATTTTGTTGTAACTATTTTTCTTCTTTATTTTAAAATCCATATGTATAAATGTAAGGAAGATCATTGTAATGAGATGGTAGAGGAGAGACTAAAGAGAGAATCAATGTAATCACGGGGAGAATTATGGAATAAAGAACTTGTTGCATATCAATAACTTTCCATCGTATTATTTCTTGGTAGTGTATTCCAAGAGAGGAAGGGCCCCCTCTCTGGTATATGCTTCCCAAATATTTCATTTTCTATTGTGTGAGTTTATTTTGTTTTTACATTCCAATTTCAATTTCATGCCATGTGGAGTGAGAATTAGTTCTATGTTAGTCCATGTTAATTTTTCTTGAGATTAATATAAGCATAAATAATCTTGTAGAGTATTGTTTTCTAATCCAACCTCGAGTTCTATTAGACAACTCATGTTGGATAAAATTGATCTCAAGAGGCCGTAGTTTTTACTTAAGAATCTTGTTTTTAGTTTTTCTTTAAGCATACAGTTAGATGTGTAAGTTCAATAGTAAGCATGCTTTTCTTCTAGTCCATTGGTTGGTTTTGATCAGGAAATGGACTACCCTTCCAGATAAGATCTAAGCTACTTGGAACCACATTACTACACATACCTGGCATGTAATTCATCGCTAACAAAGTTATCCATGCAGTAGAAACTTCCTTGCACATAGATGACTCTAAGTGTGTTTACATTTTATGCAAGTGTGGTGTAACAATTTATTTTCCAACACTTCTAAGACTTAGTTGTGCATATATTTTTCCCAAATACATGGATATAAAATTGATAATAAAATGAGACCAGATCCCAAATACATGGATATAAGAAAATACCAATCTGAGCAGTACCTGTTTCTAGAAATTTAAGAAATCATAGTTTTTTTTGTCTATCCTCAACAATCTTGTGATGATTGAATAAATATTTTAGAGATTTTACTTCCAATCTCATCTAATTTTTCCCTCAATCTAAGAACTATAGTTCAAGTACCCTTTTTTTTATCTCCTCTATTATAGAATATTGTGGTATAGTAAGAAAAATTAATTTCATGACGATTTAACCTTATTGACTACCCACTCAGATAGACCACATATACAATTTTAGGATTGGGGGTGAATTTAAAAAAATGGAGCCCATATAGGCATATAGGGTGTATAATAATGTTGAGTTGGTAGATGTTTTCCAATATTCAAACTAGTTGATATATTTTGATAGATTTCAAGGGTATGATGATAAAGTGGCCTTGGAATTTGCACTCAATTTATAAAACATCAGAAACTAGGATTGTATCACTTCAGTTAAAGGCATGGAAATCCAATTCAATGAACCTGTGATAATTAGGGTTTCATGCCTCCCAATGGGTCTTTCTTGTGACAAGGAAGATAGGCAGTTTACCATCGATGCAAATAATGTATTCTTCCTATGTTGGTACAAGCCAAATGAAAAAAATAAAGGGGTGAAGAGGGAGGGTTTTCCAAAGCCTTAGGATGAGGTTCCCTAGCACCTTTTCAAATACATACCTTATGAGAGAAGAATAGGAATGCTATATTATTACCATTTCAATTTTATTACTAGTTGAGTACCTTGTTCCATCAAAGGACTGAAGAGAAACTCAATATTCCCTACTTTGTAATACAATCCTTGAGAGAAATGAACATCAAAGTAAACAAAGGGAAGGAGGATGCACTAGCCCACCATGGCCTCATCAAGCACATATTTTATGATGCCTCAGGGAGGTAGACAATAATCATGTCTTGGGAATATTTTATTAACACGATTATCATAAAAGGATTTAAAAAAATAAAAAAAAGAGTTAAGGAACCCAACCTTAAGAGAGCCCCCGGGAAAAAGAAGAAGGATGGGAAAGCATAAGAATACAAGAGAAGGAAATCACAGAAGATGATATAGATGGAAGATGTGGATGATGAAATAAAAGTGATACTACAAAAAATGGGGACACCTGAAAATAATCCCTTGAATATTAAATAAAGTGGTAAATCTATAAGAAGAGGTGGTAATACATCAATAAGGACCAAGACCACATCCCAAATATATCCTAAGATGATCACCCCTCTCTCTACCAAAATAGTAGACCTGAAGAAGGAACATATCCCCATAAAATACCCTTTAGAGTCTTAAGAGGAGAAAAAGAAAAAAATTTCAAAGAAAAATGAAACAAAAATGTAGGTTACTCTAAGTGAGTTGGAGGAACCAAGGGATAAGTCCCTCAAATGAAAAAAAAAATGAAAAATCCAAGAGAAGAAAAATTAAAGAAATTGGGGGAAGGGAACTGAAGTGTTTGACTTGGAGAAACAATTTTCCAATATATAGGAGAAATTTTAGTTCATGAAAATGCATAATATGGACAATACAAGGTAGCTAGAAGTTGAAAAAAAATACCTAAAAGAAGATATGGAAAAACCAAGAAAGAATTGGCTAGACAAATTGAAATATTTGAATCTTACAGTCCTTTGTCACCAAGATGACATAATTGGTAGAGGAAATGTGTGATCGTAGGTATATATCAATGATTTATAGCCTCTTTCTCAAGGAGAAGTGGAAAAAATAATAGATTGGCAAGTTGGTGAAACAACACCTCTACATGATAGATACCCCTAGGGATTTCATAAATACCCGGTAAGAAAGTAATGGGGAAGAAAGGTTACAAATTTAGTGAATTTTATCTAAATAATGTTTTTCTACTTCACCCCTACAAATGGTCACTTAATCCATATGTACGAGAACTCCATCTAAGAGCCTTATTCTCTTCAAAATATCATGAAGAGATGAGACTTTTTGAAGTTTAAAAGTATAGATAAAAAGAGGTGGGAAGCCACTTGTGGATAAGGGTAGATCTCATCGGGCCTAAAGAACTCATTAGCGGCCATGTGTCCCTAACCTATGACATACATACCATCCCATTTTGGAAGAAAAACAAAGAGGTTAAATTTCCCATTTTGAAGACACCACCAGACTATGTAGGAAATGAGAATCCCTAGCACGACAAACCCAATGGAATGTCCTTCCCCATGACCATCAAGGGGTTGAGCCTCATGTTGTAACTTTCATTGATCTCAAAGTATTGATAATGTCATCTATGTCATATTATGGAATTACAATACACACAACATTTCCAAGATTGATATATATATATATATATATATATATATATATATATATATATATATATATATAGGTCTACAAGTATATTTAAAAAGTGGTACATGTGAAAAAGTAAAAAGTGAAATGGTGGGTTCAAAACCATGGGTTTGGGGTATTTTCCCATGGTATTTGGGGTATTTTACCATGATATTGGGAATCAATTATTTAAATAAGGGAAATTTCCCTTCATGAAGGGTTATGAAAAAACTATAAAAAGGGAAATCATTGAGGGAAAGTGCGTGTGTGAAAAATGGATTAGCAAAGATTGAATTGTGAAATCATTTCCAGATCATCTTGGAATTTTTGTGGTAAATATTTTTCTAGGATGTTTCAGACCTTCTAATTTGGAAGAGAAGGAGAGACATCGTTGTGTATATGTGTTACAAATTCTAGATGTTAGTTCTCTATAATTTCGGATATATGCCCTATGGAATTTAGGGTTCCTGAATGATCTTGAAATTAATTTCAATCGGGTCAGCTTGGAACTTTCACTATAACTTATTTTATGGGATGTTTCAAACCTTGAAACTTTTTAGAGACAGAGAGGAGATATTGTTGTCCATGTGTCACAAATGTCAGATTTTGATTTGTTATATTTTTAGAGATAGCCTTGTGGAAGTTAAGGTTTCTAAATGGTCCTGAGATCAATTGCAAATAGGTCATCTTGGCTCTTTATCTATAACTTATTTTATGTGTTTTTTCATACCTTGAAACATAAAAATGACAAACATGAGAGTGTCGTGTACATTTGGTTTATCAAAACAAGATTAACAACTTGGGGTATATACTTTCAACATAAGGGATAACAGTGGATCTCGAGAAGATAGAAGCCATTAAAGGATGGTCAGCACCAAGAAATGTCACAGAGGTTAGATAATTCATGAATATTTTCGATTATTACCAAATATTCATAAAATGATTTTCAAAGATTTCAAGTCAAATCACTTCTTTGGAAAACAAGGGAGTGAAGTTCAAATGGAATTCCAAATGTGAAGAAATCTTTCAGCAGCTGAAAGACATATTGACAAGTGCACCTATCTTAAAGATTTCATATTTGGGTAAATAGTATTTTGTGTGCACTGATGCATGCAAGGAAGGGATGGGTAGAGTTCGCAGTCAAAAGGATCATGTGGTATTCTATGAATTCAAAAAATCAAAAGAGCATGAGTGAAATTATGATACACATGACTTGGAGTTAGAAACAATTATACATGCATTGAAAATGTGGAGACTTTACCTCATTGATAAGAAATTTGAGCTAAGGACAGACCTCTCAGGTCTGAAGCATTTGTTTGGAAAACCAACATTAAATGCTAGACAAACTAGATGGCTTGAATTTCTTAGTGAGTATGACTTTGAAATTAAGCATATAAAAGGAAAGGAAATTCAAGTGGTTGATGCACTCAAAAGGAGAGCATATGAGGTGCATATTGCAACCATCAACATGTACAAGACAAATAGAAAGACAAAATTGTTGCAACAAAAAATTCAAATCAACAATATCTCAAATTAAAAGAGACATTCGAACAAGGTAACTTCTAGTAGAAATTTAATTATTATGAGTTGAAAGAAGATGAATTTCTCATGTACAAAGGAAAAGTATATGTTTCGAATTCTAATGAGATAAAAGATGCAGTGTTGAAGGAAATGAATAATGTTCCATATGTTGGACACCCGAGATATCCTAAGACAACTACAACTATGAGAAGACAATATTTTTGGCTAGAAATGAAGAAGGAAGTGGTTAATTACATAGAAAGATATCTAGAATGTCAGAAAGTGAAGACTGAGCATAGGAATCTAGCAGGGTTTTTGCAGCCATTTCTCATTCTAGAATTGAAGTGGGGAGTTATTATAGTGGTTTTTATTAATAAGCTGCACATAACAATGAAGAAACATGATTCAATCATGGTGGTAGTGGATAAATTAACTAAGGAAATATATTTTATTCCGGTGAAGACAACACAAAAGGAAAAAAATATTGCATAAATATATATATATATATATATGAAAGTATTTTCTAGGCTACATGGGGTTTCGAAGACAATAGTTTTAGATAGAGATCCAAAGTTTACTTCAAATTTTTGGAAGGGTTTGTTCAAGGTTTTTGGGACAAATTTCAATCTTAGTATAGTGCATCATCCAGATTCAGATGTCAAAATAGAGAGGACTAACAGGATAATTGAGCAGATGATTATAATGTATGTGATGGATCAACCATCAAAGTGGTAAGATTATATTCATTTGATTGATTTTTTTTACAATAATGGGTATTGAGCCTCATAAAAAATGACTATGTTTGAAGCATTGTATAGAAGAAAATGTAACACATCAATAGGTTGGGATAATCCAATAGAAAAAATAGTTGTTGGGCCAGATTTGTTAAAAGAAATGGAAGAGAAGATGGAAAATATCAAGAAGAATTTAAAGGTTTCACAAGACAGGTAGAAAATTTATGCAGACAAGAATAGAGTGTTTAGATATTTTAAAGTGGGAGAACATGTGTTCTTAAAAGTAAAGGAAAAGATAATTTCACTAAGATTAGGAAGTTTCCCGAAGTCGGAATCAAGATATTGTGGGCCTTTTGAAATATTAGAAAAGATAGGACTAGTTGCATACATGATAACATTTCCTACATCCGTGAGAGTGCATAATGTATTTCATGTATCATTATTAGATAGGGGTCCAAGGGGTAATTATCCATGTATATTGATTCAACCGATTTTCCTAAAATTGCTATTTCTATATGAACCTTCTAATTTCTGATTGACTGTTCCCAAAGCCAATCATTGGATAGAAGTAAGAGGGTGGGTGTGAGTAGTCACATACCATAGTTATTGGGCACATGGGAGCTGAGTATAATTATCTTAGGGAACTATGTGAGTCAAGCAAGCAAGACAAAAGGAGAGAAAAATTGTATGGGTCGCTACATTAGTTTTTACACAATGAATCAAATTTTGAGCATGAGGATCAAGTAGAGAGAAAGGAAGACAACTTGGAGATGGTGTAGCCATGGAGGGTGAATTATAGATCTAGAATATTGATAGAATTTTGGAGTTGAATCTTGAATATTGTTAGAATTTTGGAGTTGAATATTGAAGAGCTATTTTATCAGGCCTAAAGAGTGAACTCCTATGTGATTTGCACTAAAAAAAAAGTTTTTGTTGTTGTTGTTGATAGTTTTTCATATAACATAATTACCTTGAGTTCATAGTTGAGATATTCCTAACTACCTATGCTAGAGAGACTATGATAAATAAATGGGATACTCAATGGATTGATATCAATAAAGGGGTACATTTCTTGGGTTGTGCAAGTCAAGAGGAAGAGAGATGGTAGAAAATCAGGATAACTATAGGAGAATCAGAGTGGGTTGTGAGTTTTATGAGCTATGAGTGGACAATGAGAGACCACCCTAGTTTTTGGATTACTAGCCTCAACTCGAGGTTGACTAGCTATTGATATTCACAACAATCAGTATATGGTTGGGTGTAACGTCCATCACAATCAGTTGGTTGCATGACAATTTTAAAATATAAGTGTTTGATCAGTTTTTTGTCTTGTATTTATGAGTTAAATTGTTGTGCATAAACTCTGTTTATTTGAGAATGATTTATATATTGTTGTGTTGAGCTTCGTCTCATTTCTAATTTATACTGTTTTAGATGCATATAATTAATTGTAATAAACAAATTTAAATATCTATGTAAATCGTAGCTGCAAGGTACAAGAATTTATTTAGTTGTTAAAAATTTTCATTTTTGTAAGTTTTTTGCACCATAATGTGCCTCAGTTGGGCTACGAGACATTACACGTTGAACTAGATATAGATATGGTATACAATTATCATGAACTCGCACTATTTATACATGTACAACAAATATAAAACAAAAACAAATCAATAGTGAGGCAAACATCCAAACAATCATTGAAGAATTTAGAGATTCTCCCCAAGTGAAAGCAACAAATTTTGCAAATTTCTTAGAATAAGAAGAAGAATCCTCATCTCATCACACCATGGAAAAGAATGAACACAAAAAATCTAAAATATTTCAGTTCCTCATTACGGAAATCAAAGGAGGAATAAAAATGAAGAACACCAATCATTTTTATCTTCCTCACTTCCATGGCCTTACTTTAGAAGGCCCTCACACTTTTCTTTTTTATTTTAAAGTTGTTTACAGGACCAATGATTATGAATATGATGAACATAAGATCAATATCTTTCCCTCTACATTGATAGAATCATCCTTGATATGGTTCATTAGTCTAGACAGAAACAACATCGAAAGCTAGGAGAAAATGAAGAAAACCTTCATTGAATAGTATAGGGACTACTTCAAAGATAGGGACACAAGAGATGAGATATTCAAAATGATCAAAGGAGAAAATGAATATTTGGAGGACAATAAGAAAGGTTATAACTTACTTACACAAGAGTTTGTAATTGCATAGTGGATAATAATTCATTCAAACTTGTCTTGCTAAGAGGGGTAAGATAGGAACTCATGGAGCCCTTAAATCTCCTTACAGATGGAGACATATTCACGTTGGAGTATGAATATATCAAGAAATTATTCAAAAAATACTACATCTCTACAAAGAAAAAAAAGTAGGAATGGTAGTAGTGTGGTAATACAATCATATAACTCTACAACTCTTACTAAAAATGAATACATGAGGCTTATTGGATGTTGTGGATTTTAAACTAGTATATTTATTGTATATCTATGTTATGCATTATTGTAGATTATATTTTTGTTGATATATTGATTATTGGGATAACAAAATTCAATCTGAATGCTCTGAATACCTGTCATAATATGTCTCCATGTTGAAGTGTCAACCAACAATGAAATTATTCTTTAGTCACAAGAGTTGTACAAATAATTATATTACTGTGTTGAACCATGACTAAGTTTTTTTATGTGATGGTCCATTAATGGATTCATTTATACTAAAGGAGGACAATGGTTGTGCATGAAGGATGGATTAGGGTAGACTTGTGCTCAATAGTGTCCAATTATTTTTCTACAGAAGAATAGATAGTGGTGGATGTGCAACTTCAATAGTTGTATGATTCTAAGTCTGTGAGTTTCATGTGGTTATATTATGTAGTAGAGGTTTTGGAAAGTATGCATTATCATCTTTGCATGCAAAGATTAATCTCCACTATGAATTTAATCTGATATGGGGGGGGTCCTCTTGCAAAACACACACACACACACACACACACACACATTGAAAGTGTATTTTCTTTGGCACATAAAGAATGTTTTCTATATTATCTCTTGAAAATGTGTTTTTTTCTTGAAAAATTTGTATATTGAAAGGATTTTTTTCAAAGGTTGAAACATCTATCTTGTCTACAACTCCCAAAATAGGGAAGGGGATTCTTAGTGAAAATTATTGGGCAAATTTTATAATTTTTCATCCATGGTTATTAATAATTAAGGAAAGAGAACAGACAAATCACTAGGATTCTACCCTACAATTTTGGGAATAAAACTGTTATTGGAGCAATGTTAACAATTAATGTAAGGTTAAAACATTCAATAATATGTGAATGGAAAAAATATACCATTAATTATTCTATTTTAGATGTATTTATATCAAGTCATGTATATATTCATGTGATTTATTAGATAGCTTTTTCATACTAAAAGTTTACATACTTATAGGTTTCAAAAGTTACTCAACAAAAAAAATACAAGTTTCCGTCGTACTTTAAATTCCTCCCAATAATAATCAATCCACTTATTGAATTCCTCCCCATACTAATTGTAAAGCACTCTTCATCAATATTGGATTTAGTTCTCTCCTCTTTGATTCTAAGTTTTTTATGGCATAGATAAATAACCAAGAAACTTAACTACCATCCCAATTTTGAATTTGATTTTTTGGTTTCTTTTTCATTTGGATAAACAACAAATAGAAAAACATTTTTTTTAGTTTCTATCTTCCTTCCAACATAAACACTAATTAAAAAGAGATTTTTAATTACAATAATTCAAATAGAGATTTTTTCGAGATGCATTCTTTCATGTCTACCACATATAATTAAAAGAAAAAAAAATTAACATGTTTCTATAAATTTATATTTCTAGATTTTTTTCATTTTAGCAATAGTAAAATCAAATAATTTGTTTAAACTAACTTTGCAACCTTATAATAAATGAAAATTGCAATAAATAAATAAATAAATAATTATATATATTTACCTAATATAACAATTAAAAATTATTAAATTATTCAAATTCACTTATTTGTAATACATACATACACAATAATCACTAAATACTAAATAAAATATAAGAGAAATTTTACTAAACTTTTTCTTAAAAATAAAATCATAATCAACTCAAACAAAAAATTTACACACTTTTTCAATTTAATTTTTATCATTTAATATTTATATTTAAATATAATTGTGTGCCCTTGAATTTAATAAAAATATAAATCAATTAAAAAAAAATTATCATTTAATATTTATATTTAAATATAATTATGTGCCCTTGAATTTAATAAAAATATAAATTAATTTAAAAAAACCAAAAGAAATGATTTATTTAAGAAAACAATTTTATTAAAAAGTTCAATTTTGGATCCCTGCAAATTCCTATCTGAGAATGACGAAAAACGGTAGCTGCGCCTGACACTGATAGATCACAACCTGACAACCCATTTACCAAAATATTATCCCCCCAAATAACAACCTTAACACAGCTGCATATGGGACATATCTTAGGAGCCTTATATTGGAGAACAACCTTAATCCAATTGCATATTCAATAAATGAGTAGCCGTATCAAGGAGATGGTTTCACTCACCTTCCTTTTCTACTCCTCTTCTTTATGTTTCTCTTTATTTCCTACATAACTAGATGAAAATGAACTCTCTAGAGGAGTCAAGCCCTTAGGAATATTGTTCTCTTTTATGGATAATGTTGTTGGGTACTATTTCCTATTTCCCCACCATTCCCTCAGTGCCCTCCCTCTCCCCATTAGGTTTGTTTCCCTCGTCAACTATCCGGCTTGAAACACCCGATCCGATACCGCCAGAACTGGAAGAATGTTCCTTCGGGACTTCTGAGTTCGCTTCGCGGGTGGGGGGTGTGTGGGAGGGGTATTAATAAGAAAATATATAATATATTTTTCTATTAATGCCCCCCTCTAGAAACTTGATTATCACCAATTTCAAAACTGAAACTCATCCATCCATCTCTATTCTTTTTTACCTTTTTTCATTTTTTTTTCCAAAAAATCCTATAATATCTAAAGTAGGATTATGAAGATTTAAATTCAAAATCAATGATTGTTATTTATTGAATTTAGAAATTCCAAATTTATATGATTTCTTTATTGCACTTATTACATCGAAAGGCGTAAGGCGTACACCTATTGACAATGGGCACAATTAATGTGCCCTTTAATGTGCCAATTAATGGGCACAATTAACCTTATTTAACCTTAAACCCTAATATGATGGCTATGCATTGAAGATGTTGGCATATTCTTAGTCGTCCTCCAAAATCAAAGGGTCAGATTTATTGTTCATAACTTTCTTGCATTTATCAAGACATTCGTTAACATGTTTACTTTTTAACATTTACTGTAAGGATATGTAATTGCCATGTTTAAATGATTAAATAAGATTAAACCGTGTAGCCAAACGTTTCATATTACCACAGAGAGATTACGAATTACCACAGACATTTTATGGCACGCATTCTTAACCGACCTTTCAACGTTCTCAGCCGCAAGTTAGCAACTATGCTAGTTTATAATAATCTCATAATATGAAAGATTCATATCAGCCATTCATTTTCGATGGAGTTGATATATCATGCAAATCTATTGAAATTTCATAATTTCTATCACGTCATATTTACCATTTATAAGAGGTGGCTGATAAGGCCTTTACCATTTATAAGAGGTGGCCGATAAGGCTCTTAACTTTAGAATTCTATAAAAATGACCCTTTGCTATCAGCATTTTTTATATAAATTGAAATATATGTCAAACACATGTTCAATTTTTTATTTTTTTTCTAACTATATATCATGTAAATCTATTAAATTTTTATAATTTTTATTATTATTATTATTATTTTAAACTGATAATCAATAATTAGTTAAAATGATATAGATTAAATCTAAAATCAAATTCACTAATTACCATTATAACCCAAAAATATATCTAACAACTCACATACCCGATATACTTATCATTTATGATATACTTTACTTATTATTTATATTATTATTTATAAGAATGTACTTATTATTTAACAAAAAAACCCATGATATACTTATCATTTATAAAAAGAGACTAGTAAAACTAGTCACAACTTTTGGATTTGATAAAAAAGACCCTTTGTTAAGG
Organism: Picea engelmannii; assembly: GCA_009831015.1. Taxonomy (NCBI): domain Eukaryota; kingdom Viridiplantae; phylum Streptophyta; class Pinopsida; order Pinales; family Pinaceae; genus Picea; species Picea engelmannii. Next base: position 216,253 of record ML794918.1, on the reverse strand, counting down.
GAATTTTCTATACAAATGTAACATCCCGCTCTGGCGCATTGAGACCACTTATTCTTTGAGGACACTTGCTCGCAAGTGATCTGGACCCTTTTTGATGTTGGACCTTATATATCTGATTATGATGTGATTGATAGATGATTGATGCGTTACTATTCATG
>ML794918.1:177106-215995 GCA_009831015.1 Picea engelmannii | reverse complement strand
GCCATGTCGGGTCGTCTGGATGGTGTCCGTCTTACTTGCGTCCTGTTGGTTCAAGGTTGACATAGAGTCTAGGGGGATGTTTCTTCTACACACGCGCACACACTGTAACAAAAAGAAAAAAAAATTTCCATCAGTTGACTGAGCAGATGTCCTTAGCTAGAGGCATGTTACAACAAATTAGAGCATATAAGAAGAGACGCATGATATACTTATCATTTATAAGGGACTCATAAAACTACCAACAAATTTTGGATTTGATAATTAAATTATTTCTTAAAATGTTTAGACTATAGCTTATATCAATTGTATAATTAAATTTTAAAAGTTAATTAAACCATTGACAAAGTGTTACTGAGCATTTAATTAATTATTTCTTAAAAAATAATTTGAATAATAATAATAATAATAATTTATTTTTAAGGTCACGACCAAGTCAACACACCAAATTGGTGTATGAGACCTTCTTGTTTGTGGGACAACGGAGCCTCCTCCACCCAACGATTTGACTGGTAAAGTCTACCAGAGATCTCTTTTAAAACACTAAAAATGTTAATTTTAAACAACGTCTGTTAATGCTTATGTTTTTCCAAGAGGAAAATTAACTTCTCTACTTCTTTATCTCTTATCGTTATTTAGTAAACCATTTCAATTTATATTTTATTAATGAAATGAAAAAATTGACAACTATTTTGTCAATAATTTATGTTTTTTTTAATGAAATAAAAAAATTGACAATGAAATGCTCGCATTAAGACATTAAGAAACATCTTTTTAAATATATTAAATAAATAATCAATTTTATAATTATGAATTTCAATGTTTATATAACGTATTTTAAAGATATAAATACTAATTAATTAATTATAGATTTTAATAATAATTTCAATAATATATATATATATATATATATATATATATATATATATATTCCATAGATTTATAAATTGAAGTCTTATTTCTTAAAAACTTTTTTTTTGTTTTTTTACTTATAATTAAAAAATTATATTAAAACTCTTCTCGATGGGGTGTGTTAGTGAGCGTGTGTGTTAGTGAGCAACACCTCGTTATCGGAGGATGATTCGAAAAGATCTTTTAAATGACAATGGTTGAGTTATTTTGCATGTATTATTTTACCATTTAGGAAAACTGATGGAAGAGGAAGAATTAATGAAGAAACATAACAGCCATATAGAAAGATACAGATCTAAACATAAGCATGAAGAACAAAAAACCATAAACACCAATGTGATAACGAAGTTCTGCAATCTCTCCTACATCTCCTGGCATTTGTATCAGTAGGTGAGTTTTACATATTTATGTTCGAAGCTTTAAATGTACATCATGAAAGTTCCAAAAAGGTTAAAAATAGATATGGCCGTGTTCTACCAGATCTCAAGAACCCAACAAAACTGACGGCACTGAAATCGGATGAATGAAGCTCCCATAAATGGCCTGCAAAGGTGTTCTCCTCAATGGCTTCCCTGCATAAAAGTGGCTTTGGGTCAACAATCCTTCAGTACAAACCTATTATGAACCTCCTCTCATGGATTCAAGAGCCTCTAGTTTATATACGCCTGAAGTTGGTAACCATCTCCCAACTTCCCCCCAAGATCTGGCCTCAAAAAGGGCTCAAGTTCCTCCAAAAATGGATTAAATCTCCCAAATGTGGCTAATAATCCATTAAAATCTTTAACATAAGGTATAAAAACCCACTTTAGAAAATAAATAGGGTGCAACCCCTTATTCGCAGGCTCCTAGTCACATGGCATGCTCCATGTGGCCTAGCATTGGGCTAGTGTGTTGACCGCCTTATCCGTTAGCTCCTGGTCATAAGGCTCGGCCCATGTGGCCATGAACTCAAAGCTCCATGTGCATAGCAGGTGTTAAGCCCCTATATTCCAGCCTTTGGTTATTCCCCTTGGTCGACGTGCTAGCCCGACCGACCAAGGCTAACCCCATAACCTTCGTGCCATGAACTATACCCAAGTCATATGCGATATGTCGAAACCGTGGGATATACCCATACATATGTGCCAAACCACATCAAAGGTCCATTCATATGGAAAATTCACATACGACCGCGCCAAATCTCAACGGTCATCCACGCAAGAAGAGAAGGGTCATGTGTCACTGTTCTATGCATCAAACTTTAAACTGGACCATGGCTATAATACAAATCGCGCCAACATATAAGGAGTAGGGGCTTATTACATGGTCATATGGTAATGTTTTTCGTTGGGGGTTGGGGCTAGGCCCCAAACCTTTCTCTGTCCAAATGAACATTGATGTGATTTTAAATAAAAACTCCACACATTACATATCAAGGACCACCAAGGGCATGCTGGTAGCCCATCCCTGCCAAGATACTAGCCCGGAGGAGAGGTCACAGGGTCGAATCCCGTAGAGTCCAAAGAAATTTTTCCACTTCAAAAAAAAACCAATAAATGGGTGCATATGGCAGCCCATGACTGGGCCACGTGGCAACCCATGACTGTGCCATGTGGCACCATTTCATTCGCCCGCCTATATGCCATGTGTCCAATGTTGATTCATCCACATGTCTTCCCATGTGTCTGCCCAGTCACATGCCACTATACCTGCCACGTCTTCCACATGTTGTACAACTATACGACCCTACCATGTTAGTCATACAAACATGCCACATGTCACCCTTGTAGTGGTGACACGTGTCACAATATAACTGGTCCACTCATCACCATCAACTTTGCAGTCAGCGCCAACGCAACCTGCCACGTCATTTGAATGGTTGTATGGCCTGTACAATTAGCTAACACATAAACACTATACAGACTGTACGAACTATACAGTTAACATTTGTATTTGTCTGTTAGGAAAAATGAACATATCGCCATTTCTTGGTCATACGACATCTGTTTGATCCCGTTCAAGTTGCATTGGGTTTGTAACGTCGAGGTATACACACACGTCTATTTTGAAGAGATTATGAGCAATTTTATTTTTAGGCCTTTCTGAGCCCCATCTGGCTCCTGGATCCAATTCTAGATCACACCTCCCCACTAAAGAACTTTTGGTCCTCGAAAATGTTACAAAATGAAACTTACTAATTACTTACTCATAATGATAAAAACAAAGCACTATGTTGTACAAAAATGATGTTATAACAAGTCATCATTACAACATGTGTGATTACATTAATGGAAGCAAAATACAATGAAGATGTGACATCCACTTTTGGAAAAACCAAGTAGTTGTTTTTTTTCCTTCATGGTGTTCCTCTTTATTTTATAGTAATCCCTCTTCCTTTGTGAGTACATGTGCATTCCTTTTGTCCTTCTTTGGACGAAGCTCCAGATTAAGCTTCCAACATTTAGCCTTTTGGTGTCCACCCCTGTTGTAATAAGTGCAGTGGGTTTTTGGCATCCAAACTTGTTTTCCCTTCTCTTTATTCCATTGTGGAGTTGAGTCTTTATGTCATGTCTCCTTCTTGTTCGACATAAACTTCCTGTACAAAGATTTTATCTTCCAACACTTTTCGACCCAATGCTTGGGTGAATGACAAAAAGTACAAGGATACATATTCCACAAGTTTCGAATTACATGATTATGTTTTTTATAATAAAAAAGACAATTGGAAAAACCCTGACCATTATACCTATCTTACTAATCTTCACTTTGCTTTGGAGATGACTTGAATTCACTATCACCATCAAGGAGTGATACATCATAATCTTTTGTCAATTGTAACTGCAATGACTTAGGATGATCATTTGAAGAATTACTTTATTCCGATGTTTTGGATTCCATCTTGGAGAATGCTCCAATATCCTCTTTGCCATATCCCAATCCTAAATAACGAGGTCTTTCCATAACCTCTATGGGATTAACGATACCTTGGCCCTTATTTCCGATGCCCTTTCCTTCATAACCCATCTTGGTTAGCAATTTCAAAACTATACCTTTGGTATGTTTTTCAAATGCACCAAAAGAACCATCTTGATGGGAACTATGCGAAATTTATGAATGACTTCCACTGCATACCTCATAGATGTTTTCTAAATTCATTGTAGAAGAAATTTCCTTCAATTATTCTTCGCCTTTGTTGTTCTTTGAAGTTTTCCCTTGAACCAATCTCTTTCGTTCCAAGTAGTCTTCATACAACACTTTCACCATATCCGACATGGCAAAGAGAGTTTTTCACATATCCTTCTCATATTGAGAAAGTCCCTCTCTAGATGCCATTTTCTCAACTGACATGAAATTTTCCCTGGTAAACATGCAAACTCAAATACCAACCGTCAACTAGCCCTGATACCACTTGATCCGAAAAGATATTTTAAACAACAATGGTTGATTTATCTTGCATGTGTTATTTTACCATTTAGGAAAATTGATGAAAGAGGAAGAATTAATGAATAAAAAAAATAGCCATAAAGCAAGATACAGATCTAAACATAAGCACAAAGAACAACAAACCATAAACACCAATGTGATAACGGAGTTCGACAATCTCACCTACGTCTCTGGGCCTTTGTCTCAATGGGTAAGGCTTACTTATTTATGTTCGAATATTTAAATGTACATCATGAAAGTGCCAAAAAGGTTACAAACTGATATGTTCATGTTCTACCAAATATCTAGAAGCCAACAAAACTGACAGCAATAAAATCGGATGGACGGAGATCCCAGAAATGACCGGCAAAGGTGCTCTCTTCAATGGCTTACCTACATAAAAATGTCTTTGGCTCAACAATCCTCCAGCATAAACCTGTTCTGAACCTCCTCTAATGGCTTCAAGAGAATCTGGTTTATATAGGCCTGAAGTTGGTAACCATGTGCTAACTTCCCCCCAAGATCTGGCCTAAAAAAGGGCCCAAGATCCTCCAAAACTAGATTAAATGTCTCAAATCTGGCTAATAATCCATTAAAATCTTTAAAATAAGGTATAAAACCCACTTTAGCAAATAAATATAGCTCAACCCCTTATTCTCGGGCTCCTGGTCACATGGCGCGCTCCATGTGGCCTACATTTGGGCTAGTGCGGTGGCCCCCTTATCTGTTAGCTCCTAGTCATAAGACTTGACCCATGTGACCATGACCTCAAATATCCATGTGCATAGTAGGTGTTAAGCCCCTGGATTCTAGCCTATGGTTATGCCCCTTGGTCAGTGTGCTAGCCCAACTGACCGGGGCTAACCCGATAACCTCCACGCCACGAACTATACCCAGGTCATATGCGATACGCCAAAAACCATGGAATATACCTATACATCCACGCCAAACCACAACATAGGTCCGGTCATATGGAGAATTCACATATGACCGTGCCAAATCTCAACGGTCATCTGCACAAGCAGAGTAGGGTTGTGTGTCACAACTCTATGCATTGAACTTTAAATTGGACCGGGGATATAATACAAATCGTGCCAAAGTATAAGGAGTAGGGGCTTATTACATGATCATACAGTAATGTTTTCGTTGGGGATTGGGGCTAGGCCCCATCCCTTTCTCCTCCCAAACAAACATTGATGTGAGTTTAAATATAAACTCCACAGATTACATATCAAGGACCACCGAGGGTGGGCTGGTACTCCAACCCTACCAAGACACTAGCTCGGATGAGAGGTCATGGGGTCAAATCTCGTAGACTCCAAAGAACTTTTGCCACTTCAAAAACGAACCAATAAATGGGTGCCAAGTAGCAGCCCATGACTGAGCCAGGTGGCACCATTTCATTTACCCACCTGTATGCCACATGTCCAATGTGGATTTGTCCACATGTATACAAAGGTGTCTTCCCAGTCACATGCTACTTTACCTGCCATGCCTACCACATGTTGTATAGTTGTACGACCCTACCACGTCAGTCGTATGGACGTGCCACGTGTCACCCTTGCAGTGGTGGCACATGTCACAATATAACTGGTCAACGTGTCACCATTAACTGCTAAGTCAGCGCCAATGCATCCTGCCACGTTAGTTGTATGGCCATATGGCCTGTACAGTCAACTAACATGTCAACACTGTACAGACTGTACAATCAACATTTTTTTACATGTTTGGCAAAATGAACAGATCGTGATATCTTGGTCATACGACATATGTTTGAGCCTGTTCAAGTTGCATTGGGTTCATAACATCGAGTCCTATGCACACATATTTTTTGAAGATATTTTAAGAACTTTCATATTTAGGCCTTTCTTAGCCCCATATGGCTCCTGTCTCCAATTCTGGATTATAGGAGTTGGCATCTTCCATCTCTCCACGGGACATGTGATCGGCACATGCCCTCCCCTCTTGCATTTATATCTTGATGTCCCCCGACATTCAATCCTCCTTATGAATCCAACCACCCTCCACTATCACAGTGCGTCCCTCATTATCTATTCAATTCGACAATGGCAAAGGTTGGCTTACCAATAATTCTGCACGTGTGGGAATTTAGTCTACAGGCACCTTATTGTGTCGATGGATCACCTCTGCGTATGCCATTCATGTTCCTCTTTCTTGGAAGCTCCTTCTCCGAGACGCTATCCCTGGTTCCCTTGGAAGATTTGATGTTCTCTCCTTCGACGTTATCCCTGGTTCCCTTGGTTAATTCTTTGTTCTCACAGAATATGCCTCGGAAGAGAGGAAAGCCCAAAAGGGGGCATCTTTGGTATCGAAGAAGATAATCCATGGCTCATCTCTTTTTTGTAACATCCCTCTCTGGCCCACTAGACAAACTTATTCTTTGAGGACACTTTTTCGCAAGTGATCTGGATTATTATGCTATTAAAACATTTGACTTTGATTATGATGCGTTATGGGTAGATGACATGTTGTTTTACTACATTGACATAGACAGGTGCTATTGACTCGGTTTTACTGAGTGTGTAGGGTTTTGGACCTTGAGGATGCAGAGGCATCGATGGAACCCCTTGGACTCTGGATCGAGTAAGGGAGTGTGCCATTGGGGTTTGATTATTTTATTGTGATATTAGTGCATCTGACTAGATGATATGATATGGATATGTTCTGACATGATTTGTTGATGATGCAGGATGACGATAGCTTGTTGACCAGACTCACATATGGAGTAAAGGGGTCACACATGACTACCAGAGATGTTGAGGGAGAGGTGTGGACAACAGCCCTGCCACAACCTACTAGCACTCCCATTGTGGCTCAAACTGTAGGTTAACGATTACCTAGTTCGAGAGGACCCACGATGCCATGAGGGCAGACTGCGACAGTCGCTCACGTTGATTCTAAGGCGTGCACAATAAGGCAGGGGCCTTATTCCTTAGAGGCCCTTAGTCTCCCACAATTTCCCCTGGAAGAGTGTTGACTCCAGGGGTTATTGACGTCTACCAATCAGTCAAGAGGCGAGTGGCACCCTTGGAGCACGTGGTGCATCCTGAAGGGCACATCGCACAAGGGAACAGATGAGGCGAGTGGCACCCTTGGAGCACCTAGTGCACCCTGAAGGGCACGTCGCATTGATGATGATAGAGGGATGAAACTAGATGGCTCTAAGACCAATAACATGTTAAAAAGATTTTAAAACAATTTCCCTAATTAAATATCACCCAATACAAAATCTAAGTACTAACTCTAAAATTTCACTAGGGGTAAAATTTTGTCTACCTTCAAAAAAATATATATAATAAATAAATAAATAAAATAAAATAATAAAATTTAAAATAAAAACCCACTTGAGCAATAATTATGGTCTTCATAAAATTTTGTAACATGAAGGGAGTAAGAAATAAAATCTGTGGAAATAAAAAGTAAAGAGGGAATTAATTATTTTATCATTTGATAATTTAAAAGATACTAATTTAATGATAAAAGGGAAAAGGGGTTATATTCCACACCTACCTTTTTGAGTTCTAAGTAAAAGGGGAAAGAGGGAAAATAAAAAAAATAGGAAACTAGGGAAAGGAGGTAACATAAAAAGGAAAAAGGGGAACTTAAGGGAAAAAGCGGGAAGTCAACTTAGTAAAGAATCCACATTTAAGAGATTTCTAATTTTAAACTGAATTAGCAATTTCATAATAGGGAAAGCCTTTAAAACCTGTAAGGGAATCTAGAGACACCTAGGAGTGATTCTAGGAGTAACTCTAGGTGGGTGAGGGAAATAAAGATAATTACTTAATTAAAGAAACTAATTTGTGGAGGAATGTAGGGGATGGGGGACACTTGTACAGAGAGGAATTTTTGGGAATTTATTTTTAAAACTTTAACTAAATGAGATTTTAGGAAAGAAAGGAAGTTTGAAACTCTATAAAAGAAAGGGAGGAGAAGGAGAAAGGATCATCTTCTTTTTGTGTAATGTTACGCTGCAGGAATATCGACTTGATTGATTTACTTGTGGGAGTTGGGATACCCATCTCGGAGAGGAGTGGTAGCTCGGTCTTGAGAGGCGAGATGGGAGCTAGACGTAATCTCTGGATAGTGTGTCTGACCCCTTTGTGGCTCATGGGGCTAAGGGGGAATAAGAGTACCCCTAGCATTGGTTGGGAGGTACCGGTGAGGTCTCAATGGTCGGTGATCGAGAGTTGCACAGAGCGTGCGGATGAAACTCGGAGTAGGTGAAAAGGCAATGGTACACTTCTTCGTTTGAATGATAGAATGATTATAGGATTTATGATTGGATATGCATGATTGTGGGTAGTTAAACTGAGTTATTTTTAAAATTTGATGACTGGAACTGTTCTTAGCCTAGCTTGATGGTTGTTGACTCCCATGGTCTTCGTCCCCGTATGACTTGACAACCCTGTGGTTTGATTGTGATCCATGCGATCGATTTTCCTTTTGTCCCTAGCTCGCCATTCCTTGCCTGAGAAGTCGGCCAGGAGCTTGATCTACGATCGTCGCCTTGGCGTTAAAAGACCTATCGATCTCAACGCCCTGCTTTTCTATGCAAGGATGGTGAAGCGAAGGATGAGCCTATCCGTCGTCTACCCTTGTTGTTGTTCTTGGTTGTTTGATTGTAATTCCGCCTTCTTGTGATTGAGTGATTCTGCTAGTATTACCATTCCTCTCCGCAACCCACTATTACCCTCTGCGTTTTTGTTTATCTCTGCAATTTTCCATTTTGCAGTCAGTGAGTTACTCTCTTATTGGAATGCGACCTTGACATGGTTAGACTGCGAAATTTCCTTTCTAGACTGCAAATTTAATTCATTTTGTTGGCATCATCAATCATTATTTTTGTCTGTGTTATCAGTTGGTTATATAGCTGCATTTCATTTTTATGGCAGGGCTATCAGTTTTTGGATAGTGTTATCCTTAACCCCTTTAATAGATTCATTTGTACTTAACATACATATAAACATAAGACCCATAGCGATAGAAGTATAGAATATTTTTAGACCGAGTTCAGCGCATCCTAGTCTGCGTTTTCAGCCTTTGTATAATCTTCCCTTTTCAGCGTATGTTTAAGCAACGAATGAAACTTCATTTTGGATGCATTCTTGTTCTGACCCCGAATGCCAATGAAAGCCATGGTGGTATGCCTTCGATTTTTATGACAACTATATTATTGACCTTGCGTTTTTACCAACCAAATTTACATTATGATTACAAACGAATTATTTAAATCAAAGTATGGGTAATTTTAGGCATGTGATTCTGGGTTTTGTTTACTCTATGAATTCCTCCCTGGTTAAGGCAGCAAGTAGACACTAAGCTCTGTTCGTTTTATGCCTGCTCCTCTTTTTATAACCAAACATTATCCGGTGTATTGATCAGCGATTCAAATGCTTCATTGACAGTGTACTCGTTTCCTGTTGACAGTGAAGATCCACCATTTTTGGCAGGGAGCTTAATCTTTCTGACCACGATTGACCCTTGATTTCCTCACACTCTTCAAACTGCCATATTCACCTCTTGAGGGCGATTCCCTGATTGACTGGGAACTGAATTTTAGTACTGCGTTGATTTTGGGCATTTTACCCGAGACTTATGGTTAAAATTCGGCTAGATCTTATGCTAATCCGGTTTAACTAGAGAGTTAATGCCAGTGTAGTATTATCAGAGAAATGCTTTATTCCCAGGTTTTAAGTTTCCTCATATGTAGGTTTAGCAATTCTTGGCTCCCTAAGCAACGTTAATATGGTATATAATCTCTGTTTGTGAATTTTTGCTGTCTTGGAATGATGACTGTAGTCTGCAGTGTTTACAATGTTGGTTCTAATCATTGTTGTTAGTTCTCAAATCACCGTGTTGATCTACAGTTAGAATCTCACATAAGTGCTTGTTGTTAGGCAATATTTTATGGCTATGCCAACTTCTAACCCAATTCCTTTTATCCATACTATCATCAGATAAGTTAGATTGCAACAGTTTCTCGAGTATGCATGCTCGATGCCAACATCATAGATTAAGTTGTGTTTACCCATGTCAAGTACATATTCATGAGTGTTCCGATCAGTAGCCTGACATTTCAAAACTACCTTGGCAACATGGTTGATTACCTACTTAACTGCCAACCCTTCTATTAAACGCAGGTAATTAAGTGCTTCAGAATCATAAAACTGTATAAATTATTAAATTACCACTTGACAAGCTGTTGGAACTTGAAACCGTGATGAGATCCAAACTCTGAATGAGCTGATTGTTAAGTGCCCAAGATTGTGACATGAATAAATGCAAAGGAAGGTGTTGGAAGATGCATGCAAGATTAATGCCAAAATTAGCAAAGCTCACCACTCCTGTTTAGCAGGTGTTACGTTTGGAAAGGGCATTTTTACTTTCCCAAGGAAGCTTGTTAATTTTCTACAATTGTTAGACCCAGGTGACGACTGTATTTTCAATTTAATTTAGCTGTGAATGTGGATGGCCGACCTAAGTTAATTTGCAAGCCAATGCGTCCTTAAATGCTTATCCTTGTTTTTTTTAATATTATTTTAAATGCTTATCCTTGTTTTTTTTATTTTAAATGCTTAAGCCTTGTCCTTAAATGATTATCTTTGTTTTTTTATTTTAAACATCTTGTTATTTGCTTCAAGCTAATGGTAGGTTATTGATATTAAAAGCCTTGTATTAAATGCCTTGATGTTGGCTTTACGTTAAGGATCTTGTTAATTGTCGTATTAGTTATTTTAGCATTCTACTTTAAGATTTTTTTTAATGTATTAAGATTAATGGCTAGTTGGATGGAGATTGGGATTAGAATAGATGTGACCCTGAGGGATGTGATTATGATTTAAATGGATTGGTGAGTAAAGATAGGAAGGCATATTTTTAACCTTGCCAAATGGGTTGTGTATGATGTCCTTGATAATATATGGGTTGTGTTTGTTGTCTTCATAATAAATTATGGTTAATTATAATTTATGCAAGTTGGTGAGATTAATTTAATGATTAATTATATCCTTGAATAATTAGCCAAAGTCAAAGTTCAAAAATGCTTATTCGTGTCCTTTTAACGATGAATTAAATAGTATCTTGATGACCCTTTGTAATTTAAAATTGCGCAAATGGGTTGGTTTTAAGATTAAATTAGATTATACCTTGATGCCATTATGCACTTTAGACATGCGAAGTTGGGCTCGTAATGGAGGTTGGAATAGACTGTGTTAATTGCCTTACTTGCTATATATTAATTGTCATTGTCTTGTAATTAGATTGAAAGTACACTTCCAAAGCAATACTATAATAGTAGTGAGTAATTTAATGAGTTATTAATGATTCACTATTGCAATTTTCTTTAATGTAGATAACCTTGTTGATTGCGATCTTGATGGTTATGTTATTGTCATTAGCTTAGTAGGCTTGGTCTGCTTGTGTCGGGAGGGATGTAAATGCCTCCTTGTTCCTCAGAACAGTCACCAGCCCTGAGACCTTAAATGGTCAAAATCGATGGGAACCTAGGCTTGAGCATTGCTTATGTGTCCTGGAGGTCCTAACCATTGCAGGGTAGGACGGGCGGGAAGTCAGTCTTATTTTTATCTGTTGATTGTCGTTCCTTGCGTCATGATGCTTGTTGTGCTTGTTAGGCTGGTATGTGTTGTTGCGTGAGTTGCATGCATTGCGTTGTTGTCGTGTTGCGATGCAGAGTATAATGTATTTATTACCCTGGTACACATGCACACACACAAAAAAAGTTGCACTTGTTATGAGAGGTTGATGGTGTGATGAATGAGAGGTACATTACATTTTTCGTGCTTGCACCACCCCCTGACCCCTCACCCCCGACGTCTACTCACCCCTCCCTGAAACATTCAAGCCTTACACCGTTGTCTTCTCCCTAGGAATGAAGGGTGAAATGGTTTGACCTGCAAGGGAATTCATTGGACTTTGCACCTGATCCTATTTTGGACATTGCTTCACCTTCACAACCTGCTATGGCGCAACCATCTCCACCTGACTCACCACCCTCCATCCACTCGACTCTCATTCCTTCTTCCACCCTTTCCTCTCCTACGCCACTACCTTCTCCCTGCTACTCACCACCACCTTCTTTTTCTAGGACATTGTTGGAAGACCTCCACGTTCATATGGACGAATTCACTGTCAAGGAGGAGATGTCTATTCCAACACCTCACTTCTGCTCGGAGGGTGCATCATGCGGCTCATGCTAGTCTACTTCCTTCTCTAGGTACTGAGACTCGATCTTGATTCTCCAGGATCTGGTATTCTCTATCCATTAAGACATTGACAATATCCGATTTCGTATGGAGCATCCCGACCAACATGCAAAACAATTGGAAAATTTGATGGTGTTCATGCTCCAACCCATGCAAGTAGAGGATGTGGACACTGTTGCACCAGTGCGCTCTATACTGGCTCTGGCACCATAGATGGACAATGTAGACAACATGGCCTTCACTCAGGATGTGGACAAGCAAGTCGGGGAATATGATAGTAGAAATGTGCATCACAAACCATGATAGTCGGGGAATGACCAGGTGTATCCATGCATGTTTTTCTATTTCTAGCACCATGAGTTTTTAAGTTGGTAAGAAAACAATTTTTTTTTTTTATTTTGTTAATTATCTATCCTTATGAACAGTCAAATCAGTTTCCCTACAGGTCGGTTCATACATGAATGTTTAATCTTTCTCCGACATGTTAGGACCTTGGGTGAGTTGAATTGGTTTCCCTATCTCCCTCTGGATTTGAACCTGTGACCTCTAAAGAGAAAACACATGTTTTTAACCATTAGGCCCACTCAGGCTATATAGGTGAGTTAAGTTGAATTTGTTTTGTTTAGGTTTTTCATAGTTTCAATTAATACATCATGAAAACAATGTAGTGGTTGATGGTCCTAATATATTATAAAATGTATTAATATATTACAAAATATATTAACTTTTTTTAATAACGATGGTATTAAATATATATAGATCCATCTTAACCTTGTATCTATGTAGGGTTTAATAGATCCAGGGTTAAAATGGATCTATGTTAGTAGTAAAACCTTATTCATTTTTTGTTCCTTTAATTATTTAAAGAAGCTCATACTGTAGAAAAGAGTATTGAGGTAGGTATTTAAAGGATAATATTGAAAAGTGAATATTAAAAGAAAGAATGGATGGATGACTAAATTATAGAGTAGTAAACTATAATAAAAATATATAATAATTAGTTGAGAAGAAAAATAGAAAAGATTATTAAAAATAGTTTAGTTTAAGAATTAGGATATAAAATAATTAAATAAATAGTAAACTATAATATAAATAATAGCTGAGAAAAAAATTAGTTAAAATGAAAAATGATTATTCAATTATCTTTTAATATTAAGAAGAATATAGGAGATAAATTGCTAAAGAAATAAATAAATAATTGTAATTTAGATTAAGAATTAGAATATGAAATAATGAAATAAATAACAAACTATAATAAAAATAATACCGGATAAAAAAAATTATTTAAGAAAAAAAATGATTATTCAATCATCTTTCTCTTAATATCAGAAATTAAGATTAAAGAGATATAGAATATAAATTACTAAATAAATAACTATAGTAATAAGAGAGATAAAGGGTAAAAAGAATTAAATGTTAAAACAACAAGGGGAATATTTTAAACACAAATATTCCGTCCAGAAAGTATAATAAAAAGAAATTAAATTGAAAGAGGAGATTAGCGAATAGGGGAAGTGCAGAGATACAATAATTAAGAAAGCTAAGGTATACTATTACAAAAATGAACAAAGCTTATAAGGATATTATTAATCAAATGAAAATAATAAAACTAAAGAAAAAGGGGAGATAAAACAGTCAACCTAGATCCATTTTTACTACCATGCACTGATTTTTATTGTAATATTAATTTAATAATTAATATTAATACTTTAATATTTTTGTAAAATTATATATTTTGAGAAGTATTATCGACAAAATCCAAAATAAAAGTATGAAATTTAAATTTTAAAAAAGAGTTTTTTTTTGGTTGAGTAAGATTTTATATTACAATAAAAAAAATTCTAACATATACATATATTTTAGTAGAGTCAAAGCTCCCATGAAAGGAAACCATCCATGATCCATAAATTTTCAAGGTCAATATTTTCCATCACAAATTTGCAAGTTTTCCATCTAAATATTCAAAAACTATGACTAAAATCAAACCCACTAAATTTAGATATCTTGTCATCTAAATTAGCTTAGATAAAATGACAAAGAAACCATTGGTGTATGTTCTATTGACCATATTCATGGCCTGGAGTAGCCAAGGTGGTGTTGTTATGATCCGATTGAGGTAAACGAACAAGAAATTAGAGAAGCACTGCATCATGCAGCTGTAGGAACGCCTCCATCATCTGTTGAGGAACTAGATGAACATATAAGATCATAAGCATTGAGATACGATGGTTCATGAGCTCCAAGTGGAATGTGAGGTCATATATTTCCTGGCAAATTTCAAATAGAATCTAGTGCATAATATTTAGTGCCTTCCCATTGTTGGAAGGACCTGAACCTTCATTTCTCTTATACTCCTCTAAGACAGAATTCATGGATGAAGTTCCCCCACTGCTTACCCCATGGCCCATTGAACTATCACTTAATCAATTTTCCCCTGGAGGACTTCCTTGTGGTGGTTGAGGCAGAGATACTGGGATAGGACCATAGACTAGAGAACAACCTTCTGCGTTGAATCATTCAACATGCCATGTCAATTTTGTGGACGTATCAGGTGGGAGATGCATGTTGCTAGAGATCGGATTTCATTCCTATTGGAATAATGATTACAATAGAATTGGTTTGGATTTCCTTTGAATCGGTTGGATATTTGTTGAAGGTTGTTGAGAGATTCCATCAACCTCTCTATCTAGATATGGAATCAGTTGGATTTGAATCGAACTATAAATATATCTACTATATGTTGGTTTATTGGAGTAATAGAAATAATATTCTTGTGTAATTTTGAACTATGTTTTCTCTTCAATTTTCTAAGTTGGTATCAGAGTTGATTATGGCTTAACTCCCTCACAAGAGGGCCACAAAGATGGAATAGAGAGTGGACTTCAATAGATTAGTTTTTTGTGTGTTATTGGTTTCATAGTGTTTGTTTGAGCATGATTATTTCCATGTGTCTGTCTGAGTGGTTGGTTGTCGTTGTCAAGTGTAAGATCCCGTGAAGGATTTGTAAGATCAAGTGTAAGACTGTGAGAGAAAGAAGAAGAAGTTGCAGCGGGTGTGTTGTAGGTTGTATCCCTTCATTTTGTTGGATGATAAAAATGAAGGACCTGGAAATTTCTCTAGTGAATGTAGGCCACACTAGGTGAACCACGTATATCTGTATATTTATTGTATTTTGTATATTCTATTTTTTTATTTCCTCATTTGTTTTATTTTATTGTTCCACGATCCTGTTTTTCTAGCAATTGGTATCAAACCGAAAGGTAACTCGCAGGAAAAGAGGGTTCATGGTTTGAGTGGGAGCAATGGCAGAAGATGGAAATTTTAGGGTCGATAAATTTAACGGCCAAAACTACCAGTTATGGAAGATGCAGATGGAAGATTGTTTATATTAGAAGGATCTATTCCTACCATTGTGTGGAATAGAAAATAATTTGACGACCAAGAAGGATGAAGAATGGGAGGTTCTTGACAGGAAGGCACTAGGAATGATACGATTGAGCCTAACAACATTGGTAGATTTCAATATTTCGAAAGAAAAGACAAGGAAGGAGTTGATGGACGCATTGGCGAAACTGTATGAAAAACCCTCAACATCCAATAATTTATTTCTAATGAATAAAATATTTAATATGAAGATGCCAGAAGGTGGGTCTGTTGCATATCATTTAAATGAATTTAATATGGTTACTAATCATTTAAGTTATGTAAAAGTGGACTTTTATGATGAGGTCAGGGATCTTCTAACCTTGTGCTCATTGCCAGAAAGTTGGAATGACTTGGTCATGGATGTAAGTAACTATGTCTATGTTTCAAACACTTTAAAATTCGATGATGTTGTTGGTGTTATCCTTAGTGAGGAAATGTGATGGAAAAGCATAGGTGAGACATCAGGTAATTCGTGAAACATGGAGAATAGGGGAAGACAAAAGGATAGAGGAAAGGGCTCAGGGAACCGTGGGAATTATAGGAAGGGCAGATCCAAATCCAGATGAGGAAAAATAGAGTGTTGGAATTGTGGAAAGAAAGGACATCTAAAGAAATACTGGAGAGATTCAAAGAAATAAAGACATGGACATCAGGAGAAAAATCATGAAGCAAATGTAATAGGTGATGTGTTACAAGATGATTTGATTATTTTTGTAGATAATATTTTTGATTCTTGGGTAGTAGATTTAGGGGCTTCATTTCATGCCACACTCCATAGGAAAGATTTTATAGATTATGTTCAAGGTGATTTTAGACAGGTTCATTTGGGTGATGATGCACCATGCAAAATTGTTGGAATGAGAAAGGTACAAATAAAGAGAAATAATCGAAACCAATGGTTGTTGAAAGAGGTAAGACATGTTCCAAATCTAAGGAAAATTATGATTTCAATAGGTCAGTTGGCAAGTGAAGGTTGTATATCCATATTTAAAGATAAGGTGTGGAAGGTCAGCAAAGGATCACTGGTGATAACAAAATGAGAGAAGGTAGGTACATTGTATTTATGTACTGGTAATATTCACTCTTCTATCTCTTTAGCTTCTATAAGAGTTGATACAACACTGTGGCATCATAGTCTTGGAAACATGAGTGAGAAGGGGATGCAGATACTTCACAAAATAAATTTGTTTCCATATATTAAAAAAAATGATTTGGATTTATGTGAGCATTGTGTTTATGGAAAACATAAGAGAATCATATTTTTCAGAGTCGGAAAAGAAAGGAAGAGTGAAAGGCTAGAGCTTGTGCATGAAGATGTATGGGGACCGGCTCAAATATCATCTCTTGGTGGCTCTCATTATTATGCTACTTTTATTGATGATGCAACTAGAAAAACTTCAGTTTATTGCATTCGACAAAAATTGGATGTTTTTTATCCTTTTAAGAAATGGAAATCTTTACTTGAGATTGAGACAGTTAAAATGTTGAAGTGTCTCATATCAGACAATGGAGGTGAATATTGTGGTAAGGAGTTTGATGATTATTTTTCATACCATGGGATTCGTAGAGAGAATACAGTCCCATGAACACCACAAGAAAATGGTGTGTTATAAAGGATGAACAGGAGAATGATGGAGTGTGCAAGGAGTATGAGATTGCATGTAGGGTTGCCCTTACATTTTTGGGTAGATGTTGTAGATACTTCTATTTATTTGATAAACATAGGACCTTCATGTTGTTTGGATGGTGGAATTCCATAAGATGCATGGATTGGTAAAAAGGTGAACTACTCATTTCTGAAGACTTTTGGTTATGAATCATTTGTCCATATTGGTAAAGAAAATAGAACAAACCTTGAAGCAAAATACAAGAAGTGTACCTTTATTGGATATTGTGTTAATGATTTTGGTTATCGCTTATGGAATTATGAAAATTACAAAATCATTAGGAGTATATATATCATATTCAATGAGAAGGTCATGTAAAAATATCAATTGCAGGGAAAGAAACAAGAAAAATAAAAACCAGAATACACAGTGCTTAATGAGATCACTGAAAAAGAAATTCTAGAGGTACTAGAAAATCAAAATGTACAACAACAGGAGAAACAGGTACCTCAAATTCCTACAAGTATTTTTAGAAGAACTATGATGTTAAGTAGACCCCCTGAACAATACTCTCCTTTATTGTATTAATAATTATTAATTGATTTTGGTATACCAGAATGTTATGAAGAGGCAATGCAGGTAGACACTAAGAAGAAGTGGGAGCAAGGAATGAAAGAGGAAATGGTTTCCTTGGTAAATAACCAGACTTGGTACTTGGTTCAGTTTCCTGCAAGAAAAATAACACTGCAGAATAAATGAGTTTACAGGTTGAAGGAAGAATATGGAGGTAAAAAGTGATACAAGGCTAGACTTGTTGTAAAGGGGTTTGTACAAAAGAAATGTATAGATTTTAATGAAATATTTTCTCCTATTGTTAAGATGACTTCAATTAGGACTATTTTAAGTCATGTGGCAGTAAAAGATTTTCATATTGAATAGTTAGATGTAAAAACAACATTTCTCCATGGGGATTTGGATGAAGATATTTATATGCAGCAACCACAGGGGTATGAGGTCAAAGGGACGGAAACTTTTGTATGCAAGTTGAAGAAGAGCGTGTATGGCCTAAAGAAAGATCCAAGGAAATGGTATTTGAAGTTTGATAGGTTTATAACAGAACAAGGTTATAGTAGATATAATTATATTCACTGTGTTTATTTTAAAATGATAGAAAATAGAAGCTATATTATCTTGCTATTATATATAGATGACATGCTTGTTTCATGGTCTAATATGCAGGATATAAATGTGCTCAAGAATAAATTAGCTAATTCATTTGCGATGAAGGATTTGGGTGCTGCAAAGAAAATCCTTGGCATGAGAATAACAAGAGCCATGTAAAATCGCAAATTGACATTGTCTAAGGGTGAGTACATAGAGAAGGTATTAGAGAGGTTTAGAATCCAGAATGGAAAACCAATTAGTACACCTTTGGCCAACCATTTCAAATTAACTAAGGAACTGTGTACCGAGACACAAGAGGAGATATAATACATGTCTAGAGTCTCATATTCATCAATAGTTGGAAGCTTGATATATGTGATGGTTTGCACAATACTAGATATTGCACATGCAGTGGGAGTTGTGAGCAGGTATATGAACAATCCAGGTAAAGAACATTGGGAGGTAGTAAAGTGGATTCTTAGGTATTTGAGAGGTACTTCTACTCATGCATTATGTTTTGGAGGTTCATACACTATTCTACAAGGATATGTTGATTCAGATATGGCAGGTGATAAATATAGCAGGAGGAGAACCACAGGGTATGTTTTTACTATAGGTGGAGCAATAGTAAGTGGATTTTGAAATTGAAAAAGGTTGTTTCACTTTCAACAATAGAAGCAGAGTATGTTTTTTCTATAGAGGTTAATAAATAGACGATTTAGTTACAGAGGTTTATGGAGGAATTGGGAAAGAAGAAGGAGACTACCAGGTTGTACTGTGACACTGAGAGTGTCATTCATCTTGTAAATAAATCAACCTTCCATTTGAAGACTAAGCATATACAACTCAAGTATCATTTCATACGATCCATATTTCAATATGGACATTTAAAGTTGAAAAAGATACATATTAGCAAGAATCCTACAGACATGTTAACAAAGGGAGTAACCAGGAAGAAATTGAGTTCTTACTCAGCTTCAATTTTTCTTCAAGCCTGAAGGTGAAGATGATATATTTTCCAAGTCCAAGAAGGATCATAGTCAAATAGATACAACAATGGTGGAGTTCTTGAGATCAATCTCCGAGTGGGAGACTATTGGTTGTGGAGCTTGATTATCTTTCTGATTCATAGATATTTGTTTTCAGTCATGTTTATACCCCATGAAGACTGTACACCCCTCCATGTGAGGGGGTTACAGTGGGGGATTTCCCCCCCATGGGGTCTAGGGAAAATTGGGCCCTCGATAGGGGTTCAGGGGCATCATCCCCCGATGGGGGTTCGGGGGCGAATCCCCTGAAAGAAAAATTGACTTGTAAATGTATATTATAATTTCATAGTAAATATGGACCATTCATTATAAGGTCACAGATATAAAGGTAGAATTTATGTTAGGGTTTTTTTCCTTAGAAGGAAACCCTCTTTTATGAGGGAATTGTATTGTGGTTCTGTATCATTGTGAATATTGTATTATGAGAGAGGAGACTGTGAGAGAAAGAAGAAGAAGTTAGAACATGTGTACTATAGGTTGTATCCCTTCATTTTTTCTGGATAATAAAAAGGAAGGACAAGTAAATTTATCTGGTGGACGTAGCCCACACTGGGTGAACCACGTATATCTGTGTATTTATTGTATTGTGTATCTTTTGTGTTTTATTTCTACATTTATTTTATTTTATTATTCCACGATCCTTTTTTTCTAACAACTGGACAACATAATGCAGATTATTCTTTACCACATTATTATTAGCCTATTACTTGCAGTGAACTTCAGGAAAAGCCTGTTGTGAGATAAAAGAGTTTTCTAGTAAGGAGATTGCAACATTTATGTATAATGTTGTAACTGAATTTTTTTATCCTGATGTGGATATCATTGGGCACACCAACATTCTTAGTGAAGGCTCACCAATCAAATCATCTACCATGTGTTTGGCAGCGAAATTACCATGTTTTGGTATCATAGTTTCGCGGAAATGAGTCATTATGTTTTCTATCATTGGGCATCCTGTTTTATAGGCAAGAGTCCATAAAACACCAAGAAGGGAAAAAGAAGAATCAATATTATTTAGTTTTTATATTTACACCAGAAGTCTATAAATTCTTATGAAGAATATGCAGGACAAAGGTCAACGCCAATAGTGACTATCTCATTGGTCGGGTTGCATATTTATTGTGGTGGTGTGGATATTTTTTTTAATTTGTGTTAATACATATTAGCTTTGTAAAATTTTATATTGCAGAACCAATGAATCAAACATAGTAACATATCTTAGGCTAGTAGTTCTTGACGTACTTCAGTTCCATGTAAGAACATATTCACTAGTTGAGTATGTTTACAAGTCTGTTAAAAACATAAGATTCTTGTTGTACTTCGGTGATTCAATATCATCAGTTATAGGTTGTCCTTGTGTATATTGTTGTAGATGTATTTAAAGGTCAGTTGTATGATTGACTGCTGAAAATATCCAGTAATTAGATCACTATCCTATATAACTATCGAAATTTTCTCTTTGGGGGAATTCTACAGATGGTAGTGTATCCATAGGATAATTCAGTAGTGAGATTGTCCTTCAGGAGGTCGAGAAGTGCCAATTCTACAAATTCGTGAATGATGGTCAGAAGCATTGTTGTCTTAAATGAGTTGAAAGGGAATCTCAAAGTTGTGGAGAAGATAGAGACTATACCGGAAGATTTCAGAGTGGACAAGAGCTTTGATGAAGACCATATCAAGAAAAATATCTATGTTGAAATTTTAGTATTGTAATTATGGTATAACATTTGTAATGTAAGCATTATGGGAGGGTTTTTGAATAATTCTTACAATAGAATTGTTTTGGATTTGGTTTGAATCGGTTGGAGATTTGTTGGAGGTTGTTGGGAGATTATCTCAACCTCTCTATCTAGATATGAAATAAGTTGGATCTGAATCCAATTATAAATATATGTATTGTATGTTGGTTTATTGGAGTAATAGAAACCATATTCATGTGTAATTGTGAACTATGTCTTCTATTCAATTTTCTAAGTACCCGGAGTAGCCAAGGTGGTGTTGATATGATCTTGTTGAGGTAAACGAACAAGAAATTGATGCAGAACTGCATCCTGCGCCTGTAGGAACACCTCCATCATCTTTTGAGGAACTGGATGAACATATAAGGTCATAATCATTTTGATACGATGGTTCGTTAGCTCCAAGTGGAATGTGAGGTCGTATATTTCCTGATGAATCTCAAACAGAAGCTAGTGCATAATCTCTAGCACCTTCCCTTTGCTGGAAGGACATGAACCTTCATATTTCTCAGAATCCTCTAAGACATAATTTAGGTATGAATTTCCCCCACTGCTTCCCCCATGGCCCATTGAACTATCACTTGGATGATTTTCCCCCGACGGACTTCCTACTGGTGGTCGAGGTATAGAGATTGGTATAGGACCATAGACTAGGGAACAACCTTCCACATCGAACCATTCAACATGGAATGTCAATTTTGTGGACATATCAGGTCGACACTGCATGTTTCTATATCTCATATTTCCTTCCACCAAGGATCGATCTTCTTGAGCATCATGAGTATTGATACCCCTACTAAAACAGGCTCTTTGTCGATCCATGGGGATTTCCTAAATGTAATCCTCTGCAATAAAAATGTGAGAGAGATACCTCCATTTGTACCGAATACCACATTTAAACTCGTCACCTGGTCATCTCTGATTTCGAGTACCATAAATGGAGACTATAAATTCCCCCGTGCTCTCGAATTTTTCCACAGGCGTAGGAGTAATTCCCATGATTTTGTGGTACCTCCACTGCCATCACCAACATCGACTTGTTTAGATTTGTTTAACCATAAGTACCATGTCATTAAATCCAATTTTAATATCGATACATTTTGTATGTAATAGGAGAGGGGATGCCATATCTTTCAAGGAATTTTAAGAAATTTTCTTCCAAGTGGTTGATCCTCCATTTCATAGGTTAATTCACCTCATATCATGGATAACACCCAATCCGGGGAAAAAATAGTTGTATTTGATTAAGGTTAAAATGAACATTGAAATTAAATTCAAAAGATATCAATTATTCCTTAGGGGTGTAGAACACCGGGTGATGGAGTTAGTGTGTTGTTAACACACTCACTTATGTAAAGTCGCTAGTTTTAAACCCTTGACTTAACTTTTGTTCTGTGTGAGAGGTCGCGTTAGAATTCCTGGTAGAGTCGCGTTAGAATTCTTAGAGGTTATAGTCATAGCAGTCGGATAACATAACCCCATGTCACACTAGTACGTTCCGGACTAATTGCTTATCTGCTAGTCACAAAAAAACATATCAATTATAATTATGTTTGATTAATTTGTTTTTCAAAGAATAATTTATTTAAATGCATAAAGGCATGAATCCTTTCATATTATGAAACGTTAGAGAATAATTTCTTAAGATTTTTTGCATGGGCCACAACAATCCATTGAAACATTTCACTACCGCTATCAATTAAAATATGTTTCAATTTAAGAATGAATCAATTATTAGAGCTTCCGACATCTCTTCAAAATTCAGTAGATTTCCTGAAGAAGAGAGAGGTGCATAACTCCTAAATTCAAATTATATTTTGAATACCTGAAATTCCACTCCGAAAATATTCTAGAGCTCTCGTCTTCAATGTTCAAAGATGTTGAATTGTTTTCTCCTCATGAATTCATTATACAAAATGTCTCTACTATGCGAGTGGTGCAACTTCTATGGAGATGATGACAACAACCTGTCGGACATGGCTTCAGTTGCTTTTGTAGGTTGTTCTTTCCTAAATTGCTACGAAATCAAGCCTTCGATTGATCTTCACTGCAAACTCTCCCAATATGGGTAGATCCCTCTCAGTTCCCCTTTGTTGTTCTAATCAAGTTATTTTATTAATTTTATGAATTTGTAAGAAACACTCGACTCTGTTCACCTTCCTTGTTTGGATCACTCAATTCATCCAATCCCTATATATTTATAAGCCTAGCCAACTTGTATTTTTGTTTTTTATTATTTTTAATGTCACAAAGGTGACAAACTCTTTCATCGCATAGAGTTTTGGAAATTAACCAACATCAGATTCAATATAGATCTCATGAGAATTTTTTCTTATCCTACAAATTCTTATTTTTTCCTTTACACATATTAAAACAAGAGATATGCCTCCTTATAATATATTAATTTTTTTTTTCCCTCTAACTCTTTATTACACCACATTTTCTCCTTAAATTTTGATGTCATCCATGCTTGAGACGAAGGTGGTTTGGTTGGAGTTTAAATCAATTTTGGGAAGCCTCTTGTCTTCCATGTTGTTTAAATTGTTCTTATATAATAGGTATATGTTCATAGCCATGCTCTGAATGGGGGAATGATTGATTCTGTTAGGAGAATAGGATAGGGTGTATTTCATTTAATTTTGAGATTATAGGTTATAAATTTATTTTGGATGTGCTTTATCTTTGTCCAGGACTCTCTAGAGATACTACATCCCTAAACTTGCCATCTATATAGAAAAATAAGATTAAAAAGAGTCTCAAAGTGGAGTTTTTTCTTATCCCATATCCAAAGATCTATTGATTTACATTTGTTTTCAATCCCATAATAATATTTTCATTCTTCATTTATCCTTTCCATCCTCCATTTATGATTTTCTCAATGCTATAATTCCAATTGAATTTGTAGTGAATATTGATTCTAAGATCTTTGTATGAAGGCACTTCCTCCAAGTTGTTCTTGTCATATACGAGAGTATGGTAGGTGATCTTATTGGATTTAATTATGATCACTTTTATTTTGTTAGTATTAAAAATCATACCCATATTCGAGTAGAAATCCTTAAGGATCATTAGTTGCTTTCCAATATTATATTCATCAGCATAAATAAGAAGAATGATTACTATAGTAGTGAGAGTTGGCCCGACACAACTTGATTCATCCAAACAATATTCTAACTTGTCAATGTATGTGCCAAAAAGGGTAGGGAACAAGGGACAACCTTGTTGGACTCCAATATTGAAGTTAATTTCTTCTCACTGGTCATCAGTGTTCCTAAAATTGACCATAAAATTCACATACAACCTTCTTTCAATATCCTTCAACTTGAAAGGAATTTGTATCTCTTCCAACCTATCCCAAAGGTTTGTCCTCGATAATGTGCCAAAATATTTTCTAAAGTCAATGAAACAACACAGGAGATTGGTTTTATTTTTGTGGCACTCCTCCACAATGATCCTAAGTGTAACAATATGTTCCACAGTTGAATGATATGTCCTAAATCTATCTTGACCTTTAGCTTCTTTTACATCACTTTCTAGCCATAGGATAATCTTTTTTTCCAAAATAATTTCGTAAATATTGGCTAAAATATGGTTAATCGTAATGTTCTTATAAGTAGAGGGAATGGTTTTATCTCTACTTTTAGAAATAGGTACAATGAGTATGTATGTCTAGGGTTTCGGGAAGCCATTATTGATTTCTAAATTGAAGAGCTTCTATATGTAAGGGATGATGATAAGTCCTTTGATTTTAAAAATTCCATCTTGGTAGATTTCAATGTCCTTAGCCTTCCCATTTGGAAAGCCCTGCTTGATTTCTAAATTGAAAATATTTTGTATCTGAGGGATGAGGATAGACCCTCAAATTTTGAAAATTTCATCTTGGTACCTTTCAATCACCTTATATTTCCCATTTGTTAGTCGCTTAACCTTGAACTTTATGTCTTCCATAGAAAAAACTTCATCCTCTATAGGAATATTTGGAATGGTGTCCATGGCATTAGGAAATTTGTAAACACTTTTAAGGTAGAAATTACACTCCTTCAAAGGAATCATATTATTTTCTTTAGTATTACGAATTAGAATTTTTCTCCATAACATGGATCAAGCTTAGATAGGTGTAAAAGACACTTCTTCTTTGTATTTATATAACACGCTTTTCCCTTTTAATTATTGATTTGTATGTATTTACCCTATTGAGTTTTACAAACACATTAGAGGCATCACTAATGACTTTCCTAGCAATTGTACATTCATTGATACAATTAATATTATATAAATAATATTAGTACTAATAATAAAATGATACCAATAATAAAACAAGCTAAGTAGTACATACAATTTGTTTTAATATGTGATATTTAATGAAATTTAGATATTTTTCATAATGACTCAAAGTGTATTTAATTAATTAATTTTTTTTTTTTAATTTTTAGAGATGCGTTATCATTTTTGTAAGTAAACTTAGTTTGATCCCATCATAGAGTGTTCGAAAACACAGGTATTCCAACAGAGGACAAACACCTTCAGTAATCACTCACATAACTAGATCAAATATCAACACACCGATGTTTTCACGTGGTAAAACCCCTAAGGGGAAACATCCACGACCCCAGCCAACGCAGTGACTTCGAGTAGTTTATTAATGCAAAGAAAAATATTATAGAGATATTTTACAAGATATTTTCTCACAATCGATCAACGACAAATGAACCTCCATGCTCTTTAAATAGAGATCATGGACCAATCGAGTGTTAATCCATGGACCAATGGTCGTTAAGATTGAGGAGAGCATGAACTGTTAGATCACTCTATGTCGGTAACATATCCTGACTGTCGAATTTCCTAACTACAAATGCATACTAATGCATACTAAAGAAACACACTAGAAAACACACTTATCTAACGACACAATAGACCAAGTAGATCTTAACTAACTCCTGAGTGTCTAAATATACTAACAATCCCCCTTAAGAACAACATGGGATAGGATTGAAGGATTTACAATAGTGACACAATAGGAGAAGGAAGAAGTCATTAGAGCCTATCCCCCCTTAATGACAACTTCTTGAACTCCTAAAATAGATCAAAGTTTGGAAAACTTTGCTTCTATAAGAGGCTTTGTGAAAATGTCTACAAGATGATCTTCTATAGGGCAAAAGAGAACTTCAATAACTTGATCATGAATGAGCTTTCTGATGAAGTTCATGTGTAGCTCGATGTGTTTCCTACGCTGATGTTGAACTATATATTTGGTGAGCTGGATGGCACTCTGATTGTCACACCAAAGGTTGGTCGGATGATGTGCTGGAATCCAAACTATGAAAGGGTCTGTCGAAGCCACAGGGCCTCCTGACTTGCATTTACCACTTCTCGTTACTTTGCTTCTGTTGAAGAAAGTGCAATAGTCTATTGTTTCTTACAGGCCCAAGTGACAGGTCCTGAACCAAGGATGAAAACATAACCTGCGGTAGACTTTCGATCATCAGGGTCATCAACATTATCTGAATCAGTGAAACCAACCAATAAAGGAGTCCCCCCTGAACTGACCTGTACCATGAACATAGAGAAGTATCATTTTAGCTGATTTCTAATGGATTTCATGGGGAGTTTGCATATACCAAGAAACAATACCAACAATAAAGGAAAGATTGAGATGGGTATGAGTCAAGTATAAGAGGCTACCAACTAACTGGCGGTATAGGGTAGCATCAACTTCAGGAGAAGTACAGGTGGCAGTAAGATTGACTCCAGACTGAAAGGGAGAAGAGGTTGGTTTACAATTGTCCATGTGAAAGCGACAAATAAGGTCACAAGCATACTTAGACTGGGAAAGAAAAATTCCTTCATTGGTTTGCAAAACTTGGAGGCCAAGGAAATAGTGCAAAAATCCTAAGTCTGTCATTTCAAATTTCTTCTTAAGGTTGGTTTTCACATGGTTTAAAAGTTTTGAGTCACTACTAGTAAGGATAAGTTCATCAACATAAAGGAAGAGGGTTATGAGATGGCTTCCTACTTTATTGGTATACACATTAGGATCATAATAGAATCTAGAGAATCCAGTGGCAATAAGAAAAGTGTCCATTTTATCATACCAAGCTCGGGGAGCTTGCTTGAGACCATAAAGAGATTTCTTAAGTCCACAAACAAGGCTAGAGTCATTCTGGACATAGCCAGGAGGTTGTTCCATGTATATTTCTTGTTTCAAATCTCCATGCAAGAAGGAATATTTAACATCCATATGATGGACCTCCCATTTTAGCTGCAGGGGAAAAGGTTTCATGATAGTCAATTCCTTCAACTTGTTAAAATCCTTTGGAAACTAAATGAGCCGTGTGTCTTTCAACACTTCCATATGATGCATACTTAGTTCTGTAGACCCATTTACATCTGACAAGTTGTCTTCCTTTTATAAGAGGTACAAGATCCCAAGTATCGTTTTCCATTAAAGAACAATACTCTTAATTCATCGTTGTATCCCAATCTGGATGACCTGAAGCTTCTACAAATGTCTCTAGATCACGAGCTTTTGAAACTTGAGCCAAAAGAGAAGAGGCTCGCTGGAACTGTGAACGTGTTTGACGTTGATCTGAAGGGTCATCGACAAGATCACCAACTTCTTCTCGTGTTGAACGGACCCATCTAAGAAGCGGTGGAGTTGGTGCTGGTTCGGGTTCAAAGGAATCATCTAGAGGAGGGTTAGTAGGAGAAGGTGGATTTTCATCCTCACTATCATCATCTGAAGAAGAAACCGGATTAGAAGAAGGCACAAATGTCGAAGATGGATCGCAGGCCGAAGAAGGAACACCCACCAAATTAGGCTCGCAGGCCAAAGAAGGCACAAACATCAAATTAGGCTCGCATGCCAAGACATTTTCATCAAATTCAACATCTCTTCTAATAATAATTTCATTACAATTTTATTGAAGAGGTCAGTAACCTTTGACATCTTCAGAATAACCAACAAATATACACTTCTCACTTTTAGGCTCCAATGCTTTCCTTTTCTCATCAGGAATGTGAGCCCATGCTATACTGCCAAATACACGGAAGTGACTTACTATAACACCCTATTTCCCCCAGTCTGTAAAAATAACTATACTAGCCAAGTATTGTGGCAAACTCAAAAATGTGAATGTGTAATGTGAATAGACCTTGTGAAAAAGGTCGATGAATGTGAATAATATTATGAATATATATTGCAGGACTACCGAGAGGGGAATATGCTGAAAAAAGAGACCACGATGGTTGGATAAAGGTGGTGTAAGGTACCTGGAATGGTGGCATTAACTTCCACCGAAAACCAATACCGTATTTGGTCTTCACTGGCCTAGAGAACCAAGAGCGGCTTGTTGGCTCGAAATTAATTACTCGCAGGTTGGTAGGTGAATGGCTCCTCATGCGTAATGAGGGATGGGGGTAAAACCACCCATCCGTGGGGTCCTGACACTTGACCACCACGAGGGAGATCGTGCCACATGCAACCTCACTGGAAAGGAAAGAGGCAGGAGGAGTGTGCGATCACGGGAAGACGCGAGGGAGGAAGAACTCTGGAAAAATATGCAGAGAGAGTGATAACGGAGAAGAAGGATAGTAACCTTCATTCTCGGTCACTGGAAGATAGAGACACGGTATCACAGTATCATGGTCTCATCTCAGGGGATGGCTAGTGGTAAATCCATTGGGAGTCGCTAAGCCTACGGTTGGGTGGAAACGAGCACCCATCTCAGCAGTTGCATCACCTCTGGTGTTTTTCTGATAAGTGTTATGTCTCTGGCATCTTGAAATATATATATATATATATATATATATATATATATTCTGACATTTATGCTCATAAGCTGTGAAATTGTGAATGATTTCAATGCAAGAATGTTTGTATGGTGTTCTGATTAGTACTGGTAGTTGCATGTTTATAATGGAAGGACTACGCGTGGCTTATGTTTTCATAAATCGCTATTTATATGCATACTGATCTAATTTAGAATTCACGTCTGGTTCTCAAGAGAGAGAGATACCCTTATCTACCTCAGATAGTACCCTGGGTAAACCTCCCCATAGAGATACCCTCCCTGAAAATCCCATCAAAAACCTGGAGAGAGGATGTAAAAGCGCAAGGCCTTAGTAACTCTGCACAAGGAGGAACGATCCTCTTGAAATCTTGAGATGGATGTGTAGGGATAAGTATCGTTTGATGGACGAGATCCTATTGAAATATCTGCGGTCATTCACGGCCATTAGATTGGAAGGAGAAGAGGGGGCGTTAAATGACTCAACCCCTTTCCTTTGTTTTCACGAGTAGCATTAAAGGCATAGCTCGTGAGAGGTAGTGCATTTATGAATAGGCTCCCTGTAAAGCAAGTAGAGACCGAGACCCACTCAAGTCCTAGACTTTATGAAGGAGAGCAATAGATGTGTTGAAGACTCTTTTAAGAGTCAAACCCAGGAGAAAGAGTGCAAAGCTCCCAAGTTCCTCATAGTTGACGAAGCTCGGGACAGATAGCACCTGGTCAGATGCACAGACCCTGTAGGAATTCACAGAGGTCGAGGAAATATTTCAAGGCTTTAGAATAAAGAAACCCGGGAGGGATAGTGTCGTTTTGTGCATGGAGCCATAGCCACGAAGGTCACATAAGAGAAGCAAAGGCAGAGACCTTTGATACTTAAGAAATCTTCCAAGAAGAAGGAAGAGAAGTGCATGCTCAAGGAAGATCTACAACCGTCATTAGATTAGCTGGAGAAAAATAGATCTGGGTTGTCAAAAATGTACGTCTAGACGTGCGTAGAAGAGAGAGAAGAAACGGATGATAGAGACACTTCGAGATAGAAGTGGCGAATAGCCGATAACCGTTGGATCTTCCAGAGTTGCAAGGTGGTTAGGGTTGGTGCATTCAGGAAGAGATCCGAGTTTGGGATCTTGCGTCTTGGGGTTTCACAAGAAGAGAGTGCAAGGGTTGGGTGCTTCAACCCAGGAAGTCGTGAAGTGTCGAGAGCCAAGGCTCGTGAGAACACTTGGCACATCCATTGGGTGGGGCCCGCGTGGCCGACGGGTGGACATGCATCGCCTGGGAAGGAGTCAACATTCTGTTGAATTCTCGCATCTCAAAGGTTCGCGAGATAGGAGCACGAAGGCTCGATGCCCCAACTTGTGATATTGCGATATGCGAGAAGTACGAGAAGGAAGTCAAACCATCGCTGACTTTCACGTCTCAGAGGTTTGTGATATAGGAGCATGAAGGCTCGACGCCCCAACTCGCGAGATCGCAAGAAGAGAGAAGAAAAAAAAAGGAAGTCAAACCATTGTTGACTTTTGTGTCTTGGAGGTTCACGAGATAGGAGCATGAAGGCTTGATGCCCCAACTCGTGAGGTTGCGAGTTGCGAGAAGTATGAAAAAAGGGAAGTCAAATATCGCCTTTTGGGGTTTATCGGAGTTGAAAAACTCGATGCTCTGGTAGCGTCGAGTCGCGAAGAATGAAAGGATGCCATACTGGTTATGCCTGTGGCCATAACCACTGATCAGATGAGTACAGTTAAGGGATGGCAGGGTCTGTATCAGGTCCCGTAGGGATTTGGGGAATTCTATCCTTCAGAGAAAAGAAGAAAAGGGGCAATTTTTTTTAATTTCCATAGTGGGTATGTGACAAATTGGTATCAGAGCTAGGTTACAGCACTCGGCCTGCTTGGGCTCATTAACGAGTTGCGCAGAAGCTTCGTTCGGAACACTCCTAAGAGGAGTAACCCTCTATATTAAACCCTTTTATATTCAAAGGATCAATGTTTGAAAATAAGAACCCAACTGTGCATGCATGTGAAAGAATTATGAATTTTTGTGCAGGTTATAAAAATGTATCTAACTATTGACTAACAACCAGTGTTTGTCTTTTTCACCCAAGCAGGCGATCAGCCGCGAGAATTTACAGATGCAGAGAATGGTGACTCATTAAGAGGTGGGAGAAGGCTCCCACAATAGAGACGAAGAGTCTGACAAAAGAAGGGCAATAGGGACCCCTCTAGATCTAGCTAAGACAGTGAGGAGTCTCATGGTCGAGTAGAAAAGATGCAAGGCCAACAATGAAAGGATGATTAAAGAACAAGAAAAGCAGACATAAATTAACACAGTTTTACTGCAGATTTTATCCTATCTGCAAAGACAAATGCAACATGAACCTAAAACTCAGAAACATGGTCATGTCAGTGGCCACACTGAGAGGAGCACCTCGAAAAAGGTCCACCCCAGAGTAATGTAGGAGCATCGCCAACTCGGCAAGTATGGAGCCAACGCATGTGTTTTTAAACACATGACATATAATCTAGATAACTTTTTGAATTTTCATTAAATATGAAGCGCCATATCCTTCAAGGAAACATTTATGAAGGAATGCCTGTTGTATTGTATCAGACCTCGAGCCTTACACTCTTGTCTGAATTAGATAGGAGGCATTTATTAGATTTAATGCAGGTAGATAGATGTTTAAGTCTAGATTAGACAGTTTTAGAGTCTGAGAGGGAAAACAGATATAGACACCCTCATTTGTACATTGTAACATAATTCAGAATCATTCAGTCAGGAGCAAGAGGAGAGAGCAAGCAGAGAATTTGTGAAGAACACCCATGTACAGATGTTTTTGAATTAATAGAAGAGAGTCTTTGGTTCAATTTCATGGTTGGTGTTGTTTCTCTGTGTATGTTGTTTATGTACTCATGAATGTTTGTTTTCTGGTCATGCATTTGTTTTGAATATGTTGTGCTTAAGGTTTCAGAGGTTTAACTGAAGTCTGAGAGGGGAGAGAATAAGTTTCAATTGTTTCTCTGTTTGAGCCAGGAGATTCCTGCATAAAGTGTAGTTGAATTCATTCGCATAGAGTGCGTTGATGAGGCTCGATAGTTAAACCCTTATTCTCATTCACCCAAAAGTCGGTTTGGGTTGGTAGAGACATGCAGGAGAAGTGCAGGATGAACTTGAAGTCTCAGTGGCTAATCTGAGCAGAAGAAGGCAGAGAATGTTGTTGCCAGAAATGTACAGAGTCTGGAAGATTCAACACTTTGAGCGTTGTTGAAGGTTAAGCACGAGAAGTGTGTGAAAAGTCTCTGAAGGAGTCAGATTTGAAAAGCTCAGGAGGGATAGTTCCTTTGTGATACTTTGGAGACGGACCCAGGAGAAGGTTTGAACAGGAAGGAGCTCTAGAGCGAAAGAATTCCTCAAGGAGGAGGAATCGACGACCAGGATTCGCAGGGAAGATTCGAGAAAACCCGCCGACCATCAAATCTTGGTGAACTTGTGAGGGGTTTAGCCTTAGGCACAGGAGGAGCCCAAGAGTCATCGGAACTTCATCCATCGAGATATCGGAGGTTCCGTGGTAGTGGGACTTTTGAAAAACGAAATCACGATTTGCGATTTCCCGAAGAGATTAGGACCGTGGATCCCGAGCTGGGCACGTGTTCGCAATCCGTAGAATCGGGATTCGGCATTCAAGATTTCCCAGTGTAAAGAGATCACAACCTGTGAAATTGCGATCACGTTATTCCCGATAGAGAACAGAGAGAGGAGGTGACGTGGCAAGGGGATATTGCACGTGCTCATCGGAGTTCGGGGTTCAGAGATTTAAGGAGGCAATGAAACATGACATCGTATGTTCCGATTTCCTGATAGGGAAATCCCCGATAGGAATGGAGAGCGTTGACGTTATGACCCATCCGGTTTCGGGGTTTTGGGTAGCACGAGAACCGTGTTCACAAGTTTCGCGATAACGCGAAACCCGATTTCCCGAGAAGACTGTCGGGAGATCAATAGAGTATCCTGTGGGTGAAAAAAGGTTCCGATACGGGATCTGAAGGGCATTGTAGCTCTTCGGGCCTGAGAAGAAGAAGTTCGTGGTGGGAGTATACGTGCCCGGGGTGGCGCGTTTGCATCAAGTGGTATCATATCGGGAGAAGAGTTCTCTTTGTTTTCGGTAGAAGAGAGAAGAAATTTTCACCATGCCGCCGAGAAGAGGTAGACAATCACCCAATCCAGAGGGGGAAAGTGAAATGTCCATAGAAAGAAGTAGCTAAGGATAGAATGTAGAGATGGAAAGGGAAATACGAAATTTTTGTGCCAGAATGGAAGATATGGAAGCAACGCAGAGACGCACAGCCAATACTGGAGATCTAAGTGACTCTGAAGGTGAAGTTGAAGCTGTACCATAAGAAGAGGTCACAACAAAGGATGCATCAACTGCGCGATTGATAAAAGCTATTGCCAGGATGAGTTCCAAGACCAAAATGGATATTCCAGCTTACGAAGGAAGCCTGGATGCAGAAGAGTTGCTAGAATGGATCAGAGCTCTTGATACCTACTTCGACTATGAAGATATCGAAGAGGATAAAAAGGTAAGGCATGTTGTCACAAAATTGAAGGGACATGCAGCATTATGGTGGGACAAGATTCAGGCAGACAGACGTTCCAAAGGAAAACAAAATCTTAAAAGATGGGATCGAATGATTGGTAAGATGAAGGCAAAATTCATCCCCAAAGATTACCAGATCACATTGTTCAGGCGAATGCAGAACCTGAGACAGAAGTTGATGATGGTGAAGGAGTACACCGAAGAGTTTTACAAACTCAACATCAAAGCAGGTCATCAGGAGGGTGATGATGAGAAGGTAGCCAGATACCTGAATGGTCTGAGATACGACATTCAGGATGAATTAAGCATGGAAACTATTAGAACGGTTGAGGATGCTTACCAGATGGCTCTGAAAGCCGAGGAGAAGTTGAGATGTAAGCAAGGTCAGCAAGGGCGAGGCAGAAGTCAACCCAGAGGCAAGGCAGTTTCCCAAGAGAAAATTCAGAAGCCCAAGGAGGAATGGAAGAAGCCTCAGGGTAAGATTGAGAGAGGTGGAACCTCACAGCGAGGACAACAATATGTTGAGCCGAGGAGACAACATACAGAGCAGGGTGGCGGATATGCTGACGCGAACACTTTTCCTCGTACCAGAGGTAGGGGAAGAGGCAGAGGAGGAATCATCACATGTTTTACATGTGGAAAGGATGGACATAAAGCCGTTGATTGTCCAGACAGGAAAACGGATAGAGGAGAAGCTCACATCACTGAGGCGCGGAGGTGTGATGTTGAGAATGAAGACACCGAAGCAGGAAGGTCACTGACGATGCATAAGGTTCTTTTCACACCCGAGAAAGAGGTGGAGGACACAGCTCAAAGAACCAGATTGTTTAGGACCACATGCAAGACCAAGGGTTGGAAATGCAAGGTCATTGTGGACAGCGGAAGCATCGACAATCTCGTTTTGACCGAGATGGTGGAAAAGCTGGAGCTAGAAACGAATGATCACCCAAGTCCATACAAAGTATCATGGCTATAGAAGGGACATCAGGTGAGTGTCACTAAACAGTGTTTAGTTGAATTCAAGATGGGTGAATATAAGGATAAGGTCTTATGTGATGTTATTGCCATGGATGTATGTCATGTATTGCTGGGTAGACCATGGAAATATGACAGAAGTGTAGTTCATGATGGGAGAATGAACACATACACTTTAGATAAGGATGGGATAACCCATACGTTGCTTCCGATAAAGGATAAGGAAATAAAGCCAGAAGTGAGAAACACAATACTTCTCATGAGTGGGAAGGAACTTCTCACAGAGATGGAGAAGAAAGAAGATCCACAATTCTTTGTTATCAGGAAGCCGAGAATTGTTCTGACAAGCACAAGAGTGGATGACTTGCCAGATGAGATTCAAGAACTGCTCGAAGAGTTCGCTGACATCATCATGGACGAATTACCTCATTCGTTGCCATCGATGAGAAGTGTGAGTCACCACATCGACCTCATACCAGGAGCTAGTTTACCAAATAAAGCTACGTACAGATTGACGCCACGGGAAAATGAGGAGGTCAAGAAGCAGGTCCAGGAGTTGATGGATAAAGGACTGGTCAGAGAAAGCCTGAGTCCGTGTGCTGTTCCGACAGTACTAAGTCTGAAGAAGGATGGAGGTTGGAGAATGTGTACAGACTCCAGAGCGATCAACAAAATTACCATCAGGTATAGATTTCCACTATCGAGGATGGATGATCTGATGGATTGCCTGAGTGGGGAAAATTATTTTTCGAAGATTGATCTGAAGAGCGGGTATCATCAGAATCGCATGAGGGAAGGTGATGAGTGGAAAACAACATTCAAGACAAACGAGGGTTTGTATGAGTGGCTAGTCATGCCGTTTGGTTTGACAAACCTGTCGAGCACATTCATTAGACTGATGAATGAATTCCTAAGGGAGTTCATCGGGAAATTTGTCGTCATATATCTGGATGATATACTGATTTTCAGTAAGACCAAGGCTGAACATTTGAAACACTTGGCTATAGTGATGAGGAATCTACAGCAGAAGAAGCTATTGATTAATATGAAAAAATCCTCATTCATGAAAAGATAACTCATTTATTTGGGTTTTGTGATTTCGAAAAATGAATTAAAAATGGATCTGAGTAAGGTGGAAGTGATTAAGAATTGGCCATCACCGAGAAATATTTTTGAGGTGAGAAGTTTCCATGGATTAGCTAGCTTCTACCGAAAATTCATCAGGAATTTCAGTGGGATTAGCGCAGCGATGATGGACACGGTGAAGAAGCGACATAAAACTTTTCACTAGACAGCAGAGGCTGAGAAGAGCTTCAATCTGTTGAAGCGGAAGATCACAGAGAAACCAATGCTGGTGTTGCCAGATTTCATGAAGACATTTCAGGTGAAATGTGATGCAAGTGGATATGCCATAGGAGCGGTCTTGAGTCAGGAAGACAGGCCAGTCTCATATTTCAGTGAGAATCTTGATGAAGCAAAGCTGAAGTACTCCACGTATGATAAGGAATTTTATGCTATCATACAGGCATTGAAGAAGTGGAGGCATTACTTGATCCCAAAAGAATTTGTATTGTACAGCGATAATCATGCATTGCAGTTTGTGAGTCAACAGGAGAAGTTGAACCAGAAGCATGCAAAATGGGTATTGTATATGCATAATTTCACATTTGTGATAAAACACATTTCAGGAACTGCTAACAAAGTGGCTGATGCCTTGAGCAGGAAATGTTTATTGCTGCAGGAGTTCCGAGTCAAGACATTGGGTTTTGAAAACCTCAAGGACATGTATGTCGAAGATGAAGACTTCAGAGAGGCATATGAAGTAGCTGAGAATCCCGTTCTCAGGGATCGGAGCCCATGGATAGATTTCATGATCCAGGAGGGATTGTTGTTCAGAGGAAACCAGTTATGCATTCCAAATTGCTCCATGAGGGAGAACCTGCTAAAGGAGAAACATAGCGGTGGATTAGCAGGATACTTTGGTCATGATAAGACATTCGCAAAACTGAGCGAATCATATTTTTGGCCAGGGATGCAAGCAGATGTTAAAATATATTTTGATAGATGCAGGATTTGTCAACATTCCAAAGGCAGAAAGAAGAACGCGGGTTTTTATCAGCCATTGCCTATACCCGAGAGGCCATGGGAAGAAATAAGCATGGATTTTGTATTGGGTTTGCCGAGGATGCAGAGAGGGGTTGATTCCATCTTTGTGGTGGTGGAAAGGTTTTCTAAGATGTCACATTTTATTCCGTGTCAGAAGACCAGCGATGCGACGCACATCGCAAACTTGTTTTTCAAAGAGATTGTCAGACTTCATGGATTACCGAGAAGCATAGTCTCGGACAGGGATACCAAATTCATAGGTCATTTTTGGAGGACGCTATGGAAGAAGCTAGGGAAAAACTTAGCGTTTAGTTCAGCTTACCATCCGCAGACAGACGGACAGACCGAGGTGGTCAATAGAAGTCTTGGAGACTTACTGAGGAGCTTGGTGACGGAGCACCATGACAGCTGGGACAACATATTGCCACAGGCCGAGTTTGCGTATAATGATTCAGTGAATCGAAGTACAGGCAAAAGCCCATTCCAAATTTTGTATAGGGCACAACCGAGGGGAGTTTATGAACTCAGGGAATCAGAACAGGCTATGACTAGCAGTGCTAGTGCAAAAGATTTCACTGAGGCGATGAAGGAACTTCACGGCAGGGTGAAGCAGTGACTGATGGATTCAAATCAGGAGTACAAACGCAGAGCAGATCAGCATCGGAGAAAACTTTAGTTTGAAGTTGGGGATCTTGTTCTAGCACACTTGAGGAAGGAAATGTTCCCAAGGGGAACATATAACAAGCTCAAAATGAAAAATATCGGGCCATGCAGAGTCCTGAGGAAATTTGGAGAAAATGATTATGAAATTGAGTTGCCGGATGGCATCGGGATATCTCTGATATTTAATGTTTCATATTTATACCCATATAAGGCTGGAGAAGCAAAGAATGGAATTGAGGAACCAGTGATCCAGTGGCAGAAGCAATTACCAGTTGAAGAGAAACCGTAGATGGAGTGCATACTAGACAAGCGAGTGGGAAAGAAGACGAGGCGAAAGCAGTATTTTGAGTACCTGGTGAAATGGAAGAATCACCCAGTCGAAGATGCTAGATGGGAAAATGAAACAGTGATACATGAGCATGGACAGACTATGCAGGAGCTCATGGACAGGAGCCCATGAAATTTTTCAAGCGGAGGAGTATGATGCAGGAGCATCGCCAACTCAACAAGTATGGATCCAGCGCATGTGTTTTTAAACACATGACATATAATCTAGATAACTTTTTGAATTTTCATTAAAGATGAAGTGCCATATCCTTCAAGGAAACATTTATGAAGGAGCGCCTATTGTATTGTATCAGACCTCGAGCCTTACTGTAGTGCCCGAGATTTAATTTAGACTACCAATTAATTAATACGGAACAGTAAATTTGAAATTTACTAAAAATTTCACGTAATCCAACATATTCACTCCCAGATTTTGATAAATAATATAACATTTTCCATAACCATTTGCATCACAAATTAAATTTATATAACAATTTGCATAATAGGTTAAATACCTCGTTCTGATGCTGTCTCCCTTCGCTTGATCCAATCCGCAGTAGCTTGCTCCTTCGACACCCCAAAACCAGCCACCCTACCGACCAGTACGCCTGGCCCTAGGACATCTACGGACGTCCTAGCCCTCCGAGCCCAAAACCCCTCAGCCCCGGTGTGCATTGTAAATCCCACTGTTCTAACTCTGTCTCAAAGCTTCAAAAATCACTCTCCTCCCGAATGCATGAATCAATCTCCCCCCCAAATGAATAATCCCCCCTCCATGGTCCTTCTTCCTCCCTTATGCCTCCTTCACCGCCCTCGCATCTCCCCCACCAACCACCTTATCCATACATTTATTTCTCTTTAATGGTCTTATCCTTTACTTAATGCTCATTTT
>ML794918.1:128998-177006 GCA_009831015.1 Picea engelmannii | reverse complement strand
ATCATACTTCAGCTAAGTATAATCAAAATAATTAATTAATAACTTGTAATCAATTAAGGTTATATAATAATTAATTATAACTTAGCTAGTGTTTAGGATTATTTATGAAATTATTCACAGTAATAAGAAAAGGGTCATTACACTTACGCTCTTGTCTGAATTAGATAGGAGGCATTTATTAGATTTAATGCAGGTAGATAGATGTTTAAGTCTAGATTAGATATTTTTAGAGTCTGAGAGGGAAAACGGATATAGATGCCCTCACTTGTACATTGTAACATAATTCAGAATCATTCATTTAGGAGAAATAGGAGAGAGAAAGCAGAGAATTTGTGAAGAACACCCATGTACAGATGTTTTTGAATTAATAGAAGAGAGTCTTTGATTCAATTTCATGGTTGGTGTTGTTTCTCTGTGTATGTTGTTTATGTAATCATGAATGTTTGTTTTCTGGTCATGAATTTGTTTTGAATATGTTGTGCTTAAGGTTTCATAGGTTTAACTGAAGTCTGAGAGGGGAGAGACTAAGTTTCAATTGTTTCTCTGTTTGAGCTAGGAGATTCCTGCATAGAGTGCAGTTGAATTCATCCTCATAGAGTGCGTTGATGAGGCTCGACAGTTAAACCCTTATTCTCATTCACTCAAAAGTTGGTTTGGGTTTGTAGAGTCATGCAGGAGAAGTGCAAGATGAACTTGAAGTCTCAGTGGCTAATCTTTGCAGAAGAAGGCAGAGACTGTTGTTGCCAGAAGTGTACAGAGTCTGGAAGATTCAACACTTTGAGCGTTGTTGAAGGCTAAGCATGAGAAGTGTGTGCAAAGTCTCTGAAGGAGTCAGAGTTGACAAGCTCAGGAGGGATAGTTCCTTTGTGATACTATAGAGACGAAACCAGGAGAAGGTTTGAACAGGAAGGATCTCTAGAGAAGAAGAATTCCTCAAGGAGGAGGAATCGACGACCACGATTTGCAGGGAAGATTCGAGAAAACCCGTCGACCGTCAGATCTTGGTGAAGTTGTGAGGGGTTTAGCCTTAGGCGCAGGAGGAGCCCAAGAGTCATCAGAACTTCAGCCATCAGGATATCAGAAGTTCCGTGGTAGTGGGACTTTTGAAAAATGAAATCGTGATTTGTGATTTCCCGAAGAGATTAGGACTGTGGATCCCGAGCTGGACACGTGTTTGCAATCCAGAGAATTGGGATTCAGCATTCGGGATTTCCCAGTGCAAAGAGATCGCAACCTGTGAAATCGCGATCACGTGATTCCCGATAGAGAAGAGAGAGAGGATGCAATGTGGCAAGGGGATATTGCACATGCGCATCGGAGTTCGGGGTTCAGAGATTTAAGGAGGCAGTGAAACATGACATCGTATGTTCTGATTTCCTGATAGGGAAATCCCCGATAGGAACGGAGAGCGTTGACATTCTGACCCATCAGTTTTTGGGGTTTTGGGTAGCACGAGAACCGTGCTCACAAGTTTCGCGATAACGCGAAACCCGATTTCCCGAGAAGACTGTCGGGAGATCAATAGAGTATCCTGTGGGTGACAAAAGGTTCCGATACGGGATCTGAAGGGCATTGTATCTCTTCGGGCCTGAGAAGAAGAAGGTCCTGGTGGGAGTAGACGTGCCCAGGGTGGCGCGTTTGCATACGGAGGCAAGGGACCAGTGCCAAGTGATTCCTCTGAGAAGGAAGCTGGCGATTCAGAAGACTCTTCCAGCAGCAGAACTAGTTCCTATTCTCGAAGAAAGAAAAAGAAGCAAAAGACTTCCAAGGGTCATAAATTTGAGGAATTCAAAAAATTCAAACCACCCTCCATCGATGGTGAGATAAAGAAGGGAGAGGAAGCAAAGGCCTAGTTGCTTAGACTAAAGAAATATTTAAGAGTCCATGATTTTTTAGAAAATTTGAAGGCCCGAGTAGCCACCTTCAATCTGAACGGAAAGGCTTCCATTTGGTGGGAAGATCTTAAGAATGTGAAAGGGGTTCGCAAAGAGGATCTGTCCGAGAAACAATTTGAGAAATACTTCTGGAAAAAGTATTTGTCAAAAAAATATTTCGACGAGAAGACAAAAGATTTTTATGAACTCAAACTGGGGCAACTCACTATAGAGGAATATGTCAACAAATTCCTCGACTTGTTGAGATATGTGCCTTATATAAAAGTAGAAAAGGAAAAGGTGCAGCGCTTCATCAGTGGGATACCCAAGGAATGCCGAAACAAAATTGAATTTGATGAGCCAAAGACCCTAGAAGGCACTATTCGAAAGGCAACATATTGTCAAGAACAATATGGACATCGAGCATAATCTCGTGAAGGATGGAAACCAAAGAATAGTTCAAGGTTTCAGAAAAAGGGGATTAAATCCCCAGGATTTAAGAACTATAAGAAGAACCCAAGAATGAACTTTCTAGCCTGGAGTGTACTCCAGCAGAACTTTCCCTCATTAGGCGAAAGTAAAAATTCTGGACCTGTACCAGTAAAGACTGATAACCCAAAGAGAGAACCTTTGAAATGTTGGGGTTGTGGAGAATAACATCTCCTGAGAGACTGTCCACACCGACAACAGAATAGTCAGAGCATTTATAATGTCCAGGAAGCTAATACACTCAATGATGTGGCCAGGAATGTGCCACATATTTATGCATCCTTGGATAATAACCAAGCTGACCATCAAGCTTCAGTGGTGGATATAGAAGGTGTTGTTGCAAGAGTTGACTCTAGGATGTGAAAGAGCCAAGCCTTAGCACATTTTTAAAAGAAATAAATCTTGTTGATTGATCAGTCATACGAAGCTTCTAGAACCAGGTCTAAAATAGTCATTCCACTCATTTATAGACCAGAAACAAAAGGCATGACCTCATTTGTCTAATTCATTTAAAAAATCATAAGGATGGATAGTAGATAAGGATGAACAAAACTGAAAGAAAAAGCCAAGCATTTGGTCTTCCTTTCAATAGAAGAAATAACACTGGAACTTGAAATATTTGAACGCGGGTCTTGTCTCGCTGAAAGACAAAGGAAAGGTTGCGCACAAATAAAAATTGTAGATGAGGCAAAACGATTAAAGCGCAGGTCTTGTTTCACTCACGGAAAAACAGAGGAAAAATTGCACATTAAGGGATGCTTCAAATAGCTACAATAGAGGTTGTACTGAATTGTAACCATACAAGCTGAAATAATGAACATAAGGCAGAAAATACAGTGATGAAAACTTCAGAAACAATAATACATGAAGAAAACGGAATTAGACAGTGACAAAGTGTAGAATCTCTTGAAACTTTGTTCTATATTTGAAAAAATGCATTACAAACCCAGCCTGTGAAAGGCCCCCGGGCCGTCCTCTTTGTGTTACATACATCCGTCTTTTAAAAGAAAGATCTGAAACTCTTTGTGTTCCAGGAATATGAAACGACTTGTCTTTTGGACTCCGCGACTGCCAGATGTCCTGCCGTTACAAACATTGGTGTGCACTCCAGCTGTTTGAATCTAGAAGCCATGCCTCCTTCAAGGGAATGA
Source organism: Picea engelmannii (assembly GCA_009831015.1). NCBI lineage: Eukaryota > Viridiplantae > Streptophyta > Pinopsida > Pinales > Pinaceae > Picea > Picea engelmannii. The sequence goes on along the minus strand of ML794918.1, from coordinate 173,492 downwards.
TGCGAGGTTTGCAGTATGACAAAAATTTATCAGTTTCCTGGCCTTGCAATTCTTTGAATTACACTGCATGACCTCTTAGGGCTGTATCAAGTTCGACAGTCTTGATAGTCGCTATTCTAGCTTCATCCTTGCTAGTGTCTTTGCCAAGCCAGAAGTGTATGTCATATCAATAACTTCTGCTTCTGACCGAACATGTCCATTCTTGGCTTTCCCGTACTGCGGAGGAACCGGCGGGTCGATCCTTAGCACTTCGTACGCAGTTGACTGCACCAGCACCATGCTCTCCAGAGCCCTACCATTGACACCCCCGTGTGCTTCAACGGATCCACGAACCTCTTCTACCAGGTCTCTCTGCAGTTGTCTACCCGCGGTGGCAATATATTTAGCCATATTTTTCAACATAATGTTCAGCGCTGCGAAGGCATTCACATAGATGTAAAACATCAAATTATTGCACGCTTCTTCTCTGTTCAGTCTGAACTGCCTTTCGGTTCCATCCAGCGTGGTGGTCGCATTCGTCGAAAGGAAATTATAGAGCTTCTTGTAGGAACCTGAGACGAACCAGAAGGGTATAGGTACCAAATGGATGGGGAGATCGTCCAATAACTTGGGAAGAACACCGGAGCTCGAAAGGGGAGCGAGGATGACACCAAGCCACTTCTTAATACACGAAGGGCCTTTCGTTCCAAGGCTGGCTGGGCCTAGAACGATCAGATCCGCATCCGTTATGGACTGGCATAGAAAATTTAATATCGCTCGTCTAATCCGGTCACTGAAAGATGCCTTCCTGTTACTTGCAAATTATTTTTCAATAACCACGCTGAAGTCGTCGAACGCTCTCGCAAACTCTGAAAAATATTTAACTCGACTGCTGCTGAGTAACTCTAAGCACCAGGTCTTAAGCGTAAGATTTTTTTCCTCTGACGGGTCCAAAAATATGTTAACCCTGTATCCTCCAGTGTAATCGGTGCTGGGCATGTAATTGCTCCCAAAATTTAGATAATTCTTCTCCACCTTAGTCAGATCGTAGAGCACGGGGTATCTCTTTCCATTGAGGAGTAATATGACTCAATTTTGAGAGAAAAAAGGCAGACCTGGCGGCAAATTCGCTCTGAATACTGTTTTTTTATATTTCTCTAGACGACGTTGAAAGAAACTGTCAATCCCTTGGCTAGTTTAGGTTTTAAACACATTCAATTGCAGATTCTGTAATGTGTCGTTCCAACATTCTATCGTTTGGATTTTCTCCCGACACTTCTCGAAACGTGTTTCGTGAGAGCCAGTGATGCTTCTTCCTGTAACGCACCCTTTCAATGACCCGACCGTCAGTTTCCATTTTCTCGAGAATAGCATCGTGCGTTCCGGCACAGCTTGTCTCGAGCATCATGATAGAGAATATATCGCAACGGTTGGATTCATTGGGGAGGTTTGGTAGGCACGATATGTATCGATGCGGCAGTTAATTTTAGCGGAACAGACGGAGTAGCAGAGACTATGGATTGCAGTTGCAGTGGCAATGGTGATGATGGTTTTTCCATTTTATTGTTTGGCTACTGACTACACCGTCGGTGACAGCTCAGGGTGGACTCTGGACGTCGACGGGATGAAATCTCACAAACCGCATTCGTTCACGTTCCAATCCATCTTCTACAGTGTGCATCGCCTTCCAAATTCTAATTCACTTATCCATCTCATTGTTGTTTAGGTGTTGCACCACTGCAAATTCTTGTTGCTCTGGTGATAAGAGTAGGTCGTTGCTAATAGTAGCTGGTTCCCTTACTTTCTTGAATAAATAAACCTAAAAAAAAATCTTCAAAGAGACTAGAAAGAACTGTAATAATAGTTGATTCTTGACAGCTCTCCCTTCCAAACGCGATTTGTAATAATGGTTGATCTTGCAGAATCCAAAAAAACCAATGTATCCTTGGTCACAATTAGCTTGTCTAGTGATAGGCCTCTATCATAGGTTGCCACGTCCTGTTTCATTATTTTCCGAACGCTACACGGGAAGATAACTTGGAATGGAATCAAGATCCCTTTCAATATTTAGGATGCTTCTTATTCTATGCTCAACGGATAAGGAGTCTGCCTCATCCTTCTCTTGGTAGATGTTTTGTAATATTATGTAATACTCAGTTAAATTTGTCATATTCGGAATTGATCCCTCAAGAGGTACCTCCCCTTCACCTTCATTTGCAACAAATTCCTTTAGGGCAGCTAGCAACACCCAAAAGTCAGATGAGTTGGAATTCACATCAGCTAAGCTATCATCTATAATATTACGGAGATGCGAACTTATTCCAGGAGAGGCCCAGACTTTGAATGAAGCTTCCATAGCTTCTTTGTAATTGTCTCCGTCATGTGAATACCTCTCGATTCGTAAGAGATCCTTGAATTGTTTCTTCTCTTCTCTGGTTGATGGTAACTCCACAAGCCCGCTCATCCATATTTGTCTTTTACCTAAATTTGCTCTTACTGTATCCATATATGAAGGATTTTGTTTTCATTCGGTTGGATATCCCGATCTATAGCAATCAGCTAGCAAACAGGAAGTATAATAAGTTATGGCTGAGAAAATTAGCATGGATGCAATCCCAACAATCCATCCATGTTGTGCCATACATCAGGCCAATGACAGTATCCCTGACCCTATAACTGTTGTGATGATGTGTCCACCTGCAGTCTATAATTTGCCAGAAATGATCTTTGCAACCAAGAAACTCCATGGTTAGACCATAATGGTAAAATGCAGAAGACTCTGGTACTTCTCCAGTTGATATATATTCATTCTTAAACGCCTCCAATTTCGTTGGTTTGAACCTTGGATAGCGCAATCGATTTTGATATCTTTTACAACATCGGCTCCAACTAGGGATGGTGCTTTCATGAAAGTGCCAAGAACCGTAGACCAAGTGCCTACATCCATTTGGCTTCTCGAAATCATCAAATCTGGAACTCTGTCACTTTACTTTCATCTCAGCGGAACGAAAAACTACTTATTCATCCATTGGGCCATGGAGTCGTAATGCTTATAACCAAACCATACTGGATTCAAAACTGAACTGAAAACATATTGAAAACTACCACTACAATCTAGTGCTTGAAGTCAATCTTATTTATATACATCACCTACTCTAAGTACTGAAAGATTTCCAGAATCAAATGATACGAAAATGCGAGTGAAGCCAATCCAATAATTGTCTTCTCATTGGAAATTTTTTTACACTTTCTTCGAGTAGGCTGAAAAAAGAAATTGACAATCCCCATCCGACTTGTTGGTGGTCATGGATTTGCAGACCTTTCATCAATTATCGTGACCAAATGCTCATGACATAGCATACTCCTCCATTAAATGAATCTAAAATCTCAGCAAAAGGGTCTTGGAAAAACATATGGTCCTGAGGGTTTAAAACATCCATGACTACTCTATGTTCTGATTTATGATGCTCAGGATCATTAAACATGGAAACCATTTCTTCTTCATGAAACAAAGAAGAGTCTAGCATCTGATTTTCTGGTAGGAAATCATCACAAATAGGTTCACTAACTTCCTATAGGGTTTCATGAAATACCTGACTATCGCCATTTAAAAATAGATTTACATCTTCTTCCTGAGTAAGTTCACAAGATCCAGCATTCTCATGAGCCAACTCTTCCTCATACTGATCATTTTCATCAACTCGAGAAATTTCTATTTTTTCTTCCTCCTCCTCAAGGGGACTTGTATCACAACAATCTTCAAAAAGGATTTCAGCAGAATATATCCTCTTACAATGTTGATGAAGAAGTGTGTGAAAGCATCTCAATGAAGGAATACTGGAATGAGGTAAGGATTTATACCAGAGTCTAGCATCATTTTCCAATGAAAACATGAACAGTTTCATGAGGACATCTTCATGATGTACATTTAATTCCTCCATGAGCTTGTGGAACTCAAACAAATATTGAACAGGATTGTCGTCCTCATATTCTCCAAATTTACGAAGGATATCTGCTCAAATTTTAATGTCTGGAACAATGTTTGGAAAGCCAGAAACATTTGCGAAGTCCAGAGGAGAAAACCTTGTAGTGATTCGAGCAACGAACGAGCTCGACATTTGAGACTGGTGGAGTCGCCAACAAAATCATGTAGAGTCTACGAACCAAGGAGTCGTCAGGTGAATGATCACAGCCAATTGAATGTCTATCCCTTGTTCACCATCAAGAGATAGATCTGAACTTTTTCGTACCCCGGGGAAGATAACCTCGTCCTCCGTCCCCGGCAACGGCGCCAAAAAATGTTGTCACAAGAGTTGACTCTAGGCTGTGAAAGAGCCAAGCCTTAGCACATTTTTAAAAGAAATAAATCTTGTTGATTGATCAGTCATAGGAAGCTTCTAGAACCAGGTCTAAAATAGTCATTCCACTCATTTATAGATCAGAAACAAAAGGCATGACCTCGTTTGTCTAATTCATTTAAAAAATCATAAGAATGGATAGCAGATAAGGATGAACAAAATTGAAAGAAAAATCCAAGCATTTTGTCTTCCTTTCAATAGAAGAAATAACACTGGAACTTCAAATATCTGAACGCAGGTCTTGTCTCGCTAAAAGACAGAGGAAAGGCTGCGCACAAATAAAACTTGTAAATGAGGAAAAACGATTAAAGCGCACGTCTTGTTTCACTCATGGCAAAACAGAGTAAAAACTGCACATTAAGGGATGCTTCAAATAGCTACAGCAGAGGTTGTACTGAATTGTAACCATACAAGCTGAAATAATGAACATAAGGCAGAAAATACAGTGATGAAAACTTCAGAAACAATAATACATGAAGAAAACGGAATTAGACAGTGACAAAGTGTAGAATCTCTTGAAACTTTGTTCTATATTTGAAAAAATGCATTACAAACCCAGCCTGTGAAAGGCCCCCGGGCCGTCCTCTTTGTGTTACATACATCCGTCTTTTAAAAGAAAGATCTGAAACTCTTTGTGTTCCAGGAATCTAAAATGGCTTGTCTTTTGGACTCCGCAACTGCCAGATGTCCTGCCGTTACAAACATTGGTGTGCGCTCCAGCTGTTTGAATCCAGAAGCCATGCCTCCTTCAAGGGAATGATGCGAGGTTTGTAGTACGACAAAAAATGATTAGTTTCCTAGCCTTGCAATTCTTTGAATTACATCGCACAACCTCTTAGGGCTATATCAAGTTCGATAGTCTTGATAGCCGTTGTTCCAGCTTCATCCTGGCTAGTGTCTTTGCCAAGCCAGAAGTGTATGTCATATCAATAACTTATGCTTTTGACCGAACTTGTCCATTCTTGGATTTCCCGTACTACGAAGGAACCAGCGGGTCGATCCTCATCACTTTGTACGCAGTCGACTGCACCAGCACCATGCTCTCCAGAGCCCTACCATTGACACCCCCGTGTGCTTCAACGGCTCCACGGACCTCTTCCGCCAGGTCTCTCTGCAGTTGGCCGCCCGCGGTGGCAATATATTTAGCCATATTGTTCAACATAATGTTCAGCGCTGCGAAGGCGTTCACATAGATGTAAAACATCAAATTATTGCACGCTTCTTCTCTGTTCAGTCCGAACTTCCTTTCGGTTCCATCCAGCGTGGTGGTCGCATTCGTCGAAAGGAAATTATAGAGCTTCTTGTAGGAACCTGAGATGAACCAGAAGGGTATAGGTACCAAATGGATGGGGAGCTCGTCCAAGAACTTGGGAAGAACACCGGAGCTCAAAAGGGGAGCGAGGATGGTACCAAGCCACTTCTTAATACACGAAGGGCCTTCTGTTCCAAGGATGGCTGGGCCTGGAACGATCGGATCCGCGTCCATTATGGACCGGCATAGAAAATTTAATATCTCTTGTCCGATCTGGTCACTGAAAGATGCCTTCCCATTACTTGCAAACTCTTTTTCAACAACCACGTTGAAGTCGTCGAACGCTCTCGCAAACTCTGAAAAATATCTAACTCGACTGCCGCTGAGTAACTCTAAGCACCAGGTCTTAAGCATATGATGTTTTTCCTCGGACGTGTCCAAAAAGATGTTAATCCTGTATCCTCCGGTGTAATCGGTGTTGGGCATGTAATTGCTCCCGAAATTTAGATAATTCTTCTCCACCTTAGTCAGATCATAGAGCACGGGGTAGCTCTTGCCATCGAGGAGTATTATGACTCGATTTTGAGAGAAAAAAGGTGGACCTGGCGACAAATTCGCTCTGAATACTGTGCTTTTATATTTCTCTAGACGACGTTGAAAGAAACTGTCGATCCCTTGGCTAGTTTAGGTTTTAAACACATTCAATTGCAGATTCTGTAACGTGTCGTTCCAGCATTCTATCGTTTGGATTTTTTCCCAACACTTCTCGAAACGTGTTTCACGAGAGCCAGTGATGCTTCTTCCTGTAACGCACCCTTTCAATGACCTGACCATCGGTTTCCATTTTCCCGAGAATAGCATCGTGCGTTCCGGCACAGCTTGTCTCAAGCATCATGATAGAGAATATGTAAACACGAAATGTAGGATTCCTTGGGGAGGTTTGGTAGGCACGATATGTACCGATGCTGAAGTTAATTTTAGCGGAACAGACGGAGCAGCATAGACTGTGGATTGCAGTTGCAGTGGCAATGGTGATGATGGTTTTACCATTTTATTGTTTGGCTACTGACTACACCGTCGGTGACAGCTCAGGGTGGACTCTGGACATCGACGGGATGAAATCTCACAAACCGCATTCGTTCACGTTCCAATCCGTCTTCTACAGTGTGCATCGCCTTCCAAATTCTAATTCACTTATCCAGCTCGTTGTTGTTTAGGTGTTGCACCACTGCAAATGCTTGCTGCTATGGTGATAAGAGTAGGCCGTCGCTAATAGTAGTTGGTTCCCTTACTTTCTCGAATAAATAAACCTAAAAAAAATCTTCAAAGAGACTAGAAAGAACTGTAATAATAGTTGATTCTTGACAGCTCTCCCTTCCAAACGCCATTTGTAATAATGGTTGATCTCGCAGAATCCAAAACAACCAATGTATCCTTGGTCACAATTAGCTTGTCTAGTGATAGGCCTCTATCATAGGTTGCCACTTCCTGTTTCATTATTTTCTGAACGCTACACGGGAAGATAACTTGGAATGGAATCAGGATCCCTTTCAATATTTAGTATGCTTCTTACTCTATGCTCAATGGATAAGGAGTCTGCCTCATCCTTCTCTTGGTAGATGTTCTGTAATATTATGTAATACTCAGTTAAAGTTGTCATATCCGGAATTGATCCCTCAAGAGGTACCTCCCCTTCACCTTCGTTTGAAACAAATTCCTTTAGGGCAGCTAGCAACACCCAAGAGTCAGATGAGTTGGAATTCACATCAGCTAAGCTATCATCTATAATATTACGGAGATGCGAACTTATTCCAGGAGAGGCCCATACTTTGAATGAAGCTTCCATAGCTTCTTTGTAATTGTCTCCATCATGTGAATACCTCTCGATTTGTAAGAGATCCTTGAATTGTTTCTACTCTTCTCTGGTTGATGGTAACTGCACAAGCCCGCTCAACGATATTTGTCTTTTACCTAAATTTGCTCTTACTGTATCCATATATGAAGGATTGTGTTTTCCTTCGGTTTGATATCCCAATCTATAGAAATCGGCTAGCAAACAGGAAGTATAATAAGTTATGGCTGAGAAAATTAGCATGGCTGCAATCCCAACAATCCATCCATGTTGTGCCATACATCAGGCCAATGACAGTATCCCTGACCCTATTATTGTTGTGATGATGTGTCCACCTGCAGTCTATAATTTGCCAGAAATGATCTTTTGCATCCAAGAAACTCCATGGTTAGACCATAATGGTAAAATGAAGAAGACTCTGGTACTTCTCTGGTTGATATATATTCAACCTTAAACGCCTCCAATTTCGTTCGTTTGAACCTTGGGTAGCGCAATCGATTTTGATATCTTTTACAATAGAAGGTATGATCTCCAACCATCTAGTGTCTATTTTGATTGACCCTGGTTCAAATTTGAGTTATATAGCCCCTAAATCTATTGATAAGTGTAAAATACAACCACAAAAACAAACCAAGCCATGGTTGGTATAGTTAGCCAGTCGCACCAAAAGAAGGGTAGCAGAGGTCATACCAGCCTGCCAATTGATGTTGGGTGAATTTCCCACCCAAGAAACCCTTAACGTATTACCCCTCGGATCATACTATCTGTTGATTGGTATGGATTGGCTAGTTGCCCATAAAGCTAGATTGGACTGTTACCATAAAACCTTAGAATGTGTGAGCAAAGAAGGAAAAAGGATGACCCTTCAAGGGATCCGAAAACCTGTCTCTATGAGACAAATATTATCTCTGCAAATGAGAAAGTATTGTCGAAAGGGATGTCCCCTATATGCAATACAGGTGTCGGAAACCATAGAAGGTGACAAACCCAACCTTGAAGATCATCCTACCCTGAAAGAATATAGAGATGTGTTTCTGGAAGAGGTATCGGGTCTACCTCTGAGAAGAGACATAGACTTCTCGATAGAACTCACACCAGGAGTGGTGCCGGTGTCTAGGACACCCTACCGGATGAGCACACCCGAGTTAGTTGAACTCAAATTGCAATTAAAAGAAATGATGGATAAGGGTTATATTCGACCCAACATGTCTCCATGGGGAGCAACAGTCCTATTTGTGAAAAAGAAGGATGGCACCCTTGGACTGTGTATAGATTATAGACAACTCAATAAGATAACCATAAAGAACAAGTACCCCTTGCCCAAGATCAATGATCGGTTCAATCAATTGGGAGGCGCGTCTATTTTCTCAAAGATCGACTTGATACCGAGATACCATCAATTCCGAATCAAGAGTGATGACATCCATAAAACTGCCTTCTAGACGAGGTATGGTCACTATGAGTTCGTGGTAGTGCCATTTGGGTTGACCAATGCCCCTGCCACTTTTATGTGCTTGATGAACAATGTACTCAGTAAATTTCTAGATACATTTGTGCTAGTTTTTATTGATGATATATTAATTTACTCTAAGAATAGAGAAGAGCATGAAGAACATCTTAGGCTTGTGCTGCAAGTACTCAGAGAGAATCAACTCTATGCTAAATTCAACAAATGTGACTTCTTTCAGAAGAAAATACATTACTTGGGTCATGTTATGTCCGAAGAAGGGGTAGTAGTGGACCCTGACAAAATTAGGTCTATCATGGAATGGCCTACCCCAAGGGATGTTTCAGATATCAGATCCTTTATGGGATTAGCAGGATATTACAGGAGATTTATAGAAGGATTCTCCAATATTGGTTGTCCAATCACTGCCCTCTAGAAGAAGGGGACAAAATTCTTGTGGACGCAGAAATGTGAAGAAAGATTTCAAACCCTGAAACATCTACTGACCCATGCACCCGTGCTAAAAATTGTCGACCCAGAAGCTGACTTCCTCGTGTGCACAGATGCCTATAAGGAAAGGATCGGAGGAGTCCTTATGAAAAAAGGAAGAGTGATCTTCTATGAATCCAAAAAATTGATCGAGCATGAAGTCAACTATCTGACCCATGATCTAGAACTGGCTGCCATAGTGCATGCCTTGAAAATGTGGAGGCATTACCTCCTCGGAAGAAAATTTGTACTTATGAAAGATCACTATGGATTGCGATACCTGTTTGATCAACCAAATCTCAACGCGAGACAGGCTAGATGGATGGCCCTCCTTAGTGAATTTGATTTCAAAATCAAACACATTAAAGGAAAAGAAAATAGGGTTGTCGATGCCCTTAGCAAAAACATGAAAACAATTCACCTGGTAGCAGTGAGCACCTGCGAGATAAATGTCAAGGAAATAATAAAAAATGCACAAGAAATAGATCCCTTCGTTCAAACCGTGACTATGTACCTACAACAAGAACCCGCCGGAGTAAAATATGAAGGATATCAGATGACCAAAGGAGGTCTGCTCACTTACAGAAACAGATTTTATATTCCAGCATGTGACAACTTGAAGAGGTTCATTATGGATGAACTACATAAAAGACCCTACTCGGGTTATCCAGGATACCAGAAAATGGTCACTCCCACCAGGAAACAATTTTATTAGCCTGGATTGAAGAAAGACATAGCTGAGTACCTAGCCAAATACATAGAGTGCCAACAAGTTAAAGCAGAACATCGACACCCAGCAGGATTATTGCAACCTTTACCAATCCCATAATGGAAATGGGAAACCATCTCCATGGATTTCATCACTGGATTACCAACCTCAGCCAAATAGAATGACGCCATTATGGTGGTGGTGGATAAATTGAGCAAGTCTGCTCACTTCATCCCCGTCAAGTCGACCTGCAAGGCAATCGATATCGCCCAGGTATTCATGAAAGAGATATTCAGACTGCATGGTATGCCAAAAGAGATCATGTCTGACAGAGACACAAAATTTGCTTCTAATTTTTAGAAATCACTGATGGCTGGTTTAGAGACCAAGTTGTTTTTTAGCACCGCCTGTTAGCGACATTGCTTGTAAGGGGGGGTAAAATGTGAAGGAATAGGTTAAAAACCCACTTGCCCTAAGTTCAGGATGCAAAATGAGCCTATTCTTAAATGACAATCAAATCTGGACGACAGGAATTAGAGCGCCCGGATCAACGACCCACATTAGATTCCAGAGCCCCCCGCCTTTCTACCTTTAAGTGGGGGGGAGGGGGGGAATCGAGGGCGTACCTATTCAATGGTCACGATCGAACCTCCCGGATCAGTGGCCCACATTGGATTCTGGAGCCCCCCCGCCTTTCTACCATTAAGTGGAGGGGGGGGGGTTCTGGAATCGAGGGCACACCTCTTCAACGGTCACGATCGGAGCACCCGGATCAACGACACACAAGGCAATTCAGAACTCCCTTACCTTTCTAAATTTAATCAACGTAAGGCCCCCTTCCTTTCGTGTCATCTTGTGGACCATCCTTCCTCCCTTGCCATCTGTTCTCCTCCTGACCATATGATGAGGCTCGCTCCCTTTCGCTCTTCCTCGTCCACTCACCACCTGCCATGTGTCCCGCTCAATTCCATGTCAGCCTCCCATTAATAATGTTCCCATTATATTTCATCTCCTACCCCCTCCGCTTATTGCCTTTCACCATGTGTCTTCCCCTATCACATTGCCCACACCTCACCACCTCTCATCTCACCCTCATGGTCTTGGCGCCACCACTTCCATTACGCCCCGCCAGCCTTCGCGCTGTCCTCCACGTCTATTCATCAAGTCGTTTAGCTAATCTAGGTGGTAGAGCGAGGGGTCTTCCACGTCTTAAAGGTGCCAAGTTAGTCGGGCCGTTCTCAATCCCAAGAAAGAAGTTATTAAGGTAGTTGGTGGTGGTTAGACATCATCTCCGCCATAAAGGGAAATTTCGGCGATGAATTAAAAGCACGTCGATTCACCCATGGGACTGTTAGGAGTTCGATTGCATCTGCCATATGTGCACGATCATTCAGAGACTGCAGGTGCAGATTGTTAGAAGCCATGCAGACGCAATGTTTTTAATGCAGCGTATCGATTTTGTTACTGTTGTTGTTTTGAGTATATGTAGGTGTTTTCACAATTTTTGTATCTATCGATGGTAGAGCGAAGCTCCCGACTGTAAAGTTTTAACAACCATTCTAGTTCCCTGGTTGTGAATCTGTATCTGAGATTTCTTGTTTTATGACAAACAATTTTCCTACTCCATCTAAGATTTCATCTCATATTAGGGAGTTCATGATCGACTGATTTGCATGAATTGTTGTAATTATGTCATGATAAAGGATTTATCGTTGCATCATTGTATTCTTTGGTTCTATGTTTGATTGTAAGAAGATCTTGCATTTGGATGCTTTCTTCCCAGTCTGTTGGAAACCTGTTGTTTACAACAGACCCTTGCACTCTTCTTATACAAGTCTTCCCCCTACTCACCCTTATTACAACTCACTGTTCAAATTTTATCTAAGACCTCACTTGCCCATGCATGCCTGGCCTAGTTTCAGAGTTGAAACGATATTGTTCTAAGTTTACTTCCATTTGATCATCCTTTTTATAAAAAAATCGTGACATAAATTGATGGGCGTCGGGCTCTACTCCTGCTACAATCTAGGGGTGACTTCCGACGCTAACACTGCCTATCACCCTCAAATCGACGGACAAACAGAAAGAGTGAATCAAATATTAGAAGACATGTTAAGGATGCATGTAATGCATCAACCCAAGAAATGGGAAGACTACTTGCCACTGGTACAATTTGCCTACAACAACGGCTACAAAGCATCCCTAAATATGAGTCCCTTCGAGGTCCTCTGGGGTAGGTCGTGTAATACTCCAGTCAGATGGAGTAATCCCATAAACAACATATCGTTTGAACCCGACATGTTAAAAGAAATGGAACATCAAGTGACTCAGATAAAAAAAAATCTGAAGGTCGCTCAAAACTGACAGAAAAGTTATGCCGACCAAAAGAGAACTCCAAGAGAGTTCAAAACGGGAGACCATGTATATCTTAGAGTTAGGCCCAGGAAGAGTTCCTTGAAAATGGGAGCTTGTGCCAAGTTGGCACCATGGTATTGTGGACCCTTTGAGGTTCTATATAGAGTGGGACCTATAGCCTATCGGCTAGCACTTCCTCCCACAGTCAAAGCACATAATGTTTTCCATGTTTCATTATTGAAGGAATATGTACATGATGCTAATCATATAATTGATTGGTCTGTGATTCAGGTGGAACTGGAGGGAGAATTTCTACTAGAACCAAAATGCATACTGGACATAAAGGAAACCCCACTCCAGAACTAAACCATTTCACAGGTCAAGGTGCAATGGAAACATTTTGGCTCAGATGAGGCTAAATGGGAAATGGAGGATGCCATGAAACATGCATATCCGATTTTGTTTACATATGTACATGCAGGTCATGTTGATGGATAGAACATCGAGGATGATGTTCCTCTATGGGGGAGGGAATTGTAACACCCTCTTTCCCCCAATCTGTAAAAATAACTATACTGGCCAAGTATTGTGGCAAACTCAAAAATGTGAATGTGTAATGTGAATAGACCTTGTGAAAAAGGTTGATGAATGTGAATAATATTATGAATATATATTGCAGGACTGCTGAGAGGGGAATATGCTGAAAAAAGAGACCACGATGGATGGATAAAGGTAGTGGAAGGCACCTGGAATGGTGGCGTTAACTTCCAACGAAAACCAATACTGTATTTGGTCTTCACTGGCCCAGAGAACCAAGAACAACTCACTGGCCCGAAATTAATTACTCGTAGGTTGGTAGGTGGATGGCTCCTCATGCGTAATGAGGGATGGGGGTAAAACTGCCCATCCGTGGGGTCCTGACACCTGACCACTACGAGGGAGATCGTGCCACACGCAACCTCGCTGGAAAGGAAAGAGGCAGGAGGAGTGTGCGATCATGAGAAGACGTGACGGAGGAAGAACTCTGGAAAAATATGCAGAGTGAGTGATAGAGGAGAAGAAGGATAGTAACCTTCATTCTCGGTCACTAACAGAAAGAGACACAGTCTCTTAGTATCGGGGTCTCAGTTCGGGGGGTGGCTAGTGGTAAATCCGTTGGGAGTCACTGAGCCTACGGTTGGGTGGAAACAAGCACCCCTCTCAGTAGTTGCATCACCTCTGGTGTTTTTCTGATAAGTGTTTTGTCTCTGGCATCTTGAAATATATATATATTCTGACATTTATGCTCATAAGATGTGAAATTGTGAATGATTTCAGTGCAAGAATGGTTGTATGGTGTTATGATTAGTACTAGTAGTTGCGTGTTTATAATGGAAGGACTACGTGTGTCTTATGTTTTCATAAATCGCTATTTATATGCATACTGATCTAATTCAGACTTCACGTCTGGTTCTCGAGAGAGAGAGCTACCTTGATCTACCTCAGATAGTACCCTGGGAAAACCTCCCCATAGGGATACCCTCCTTGAAAATCCCATCAAGAACCTGGAGAGAGGATGTAAAGGTGCAAGGCCTTAGTAACCCTGCACGAGGAGGAACAATCCTCTTGAAATCCTGAGATGGTTGTGTAGGGATAAGTATTGTTTGATGGGCGAGATCCTGTCAGAAGATCTGTGGTCATTCACGGCCGTTAGATTGGAAGGAGAAGAGGGGGCCTTAAATGCCTCAACCCATTTCCTTTTTTTTCATGAGTAGCGTTAAAGGCATAGCTCAGGAGAGGTAGTGCAGTTATGCACAGGCTCCCTATAAAGCAAGTAGAGACCGAGACCCACTCAAGTCCTAGACTTGATGAAGGAGAGAAATAGATGTGTTGAAGACTCTTTTAAGAGTCAAACCCAGGAGAAAGAGCACAAAGCTCCCAAGTCCCTCATAGTTGACGAATCTCAAGACAGATAGCACCTGGTCAGATGCACAGACCTTGTAGGAATTCACAGAGGTCGAGGGAATCTTTCACGGCTTTAGAATAGAGAAGCTCGAGAGGGATAGTGTCATTTTGTGCATGGAGACATAGCCATGAAGGTCGTAGAGGAGAAGCAAAGGTCGATACCTTTGATACTTAAGAAATCTTCCAAGAAGAAGGAAGAGAAGTGCATGCTCAAGGAAGAGATACAACTGTCGTTAGATTAGCTGGAGTGAAATAGATCTGGGTCATCGAAAATGTACGTATAGACGCGTGTAGAAGAGAGAGAAGAAACGAATGACAGAGACACTTTGAGATAGAAGTGGTGAACAGCCGATAACCGTTGGATCTTGCAGAGTTGCAAGGCAGTTAGGGTTGGTGCAGTCCGGAAGAGATTTGAGTTCGAGATCTCGCGTCTCGGGGTTTTGCAAGAAGAGAGCACAAGGGTTGGGTGCTTCAACCCACAAATCCAAGAAGTTTCAAGAGCCGAGGCTCATGAGAACACATGGCACATCCATCGGGTGGGGCCCACGTGGCTGACGGGTGGACACGCATCGCTTGGGAAGGAGTCAACATTTTGTTGACTTCTCGCATCTTGGAGGTTCGTGAGATAGGAGCACGAAGGCTCAATGCCCCAACTCGCGAGATTGCGAGATGCAAGAAGTGTGAGAAGGAAGTCAAACCATCAATGACTTTCGCATCTCGGAGGTTTGCGAGATAGGAGCACGAAGGCTCGACACCCCAACTCGCGAGATCGCGAGAGGCGAGAAGCACGAAAAGGAAGTCAAACCATCACTGACTTTCATGTCTCGAAGGTTCGCAAGATAGGAGCAGAAAGGCTCGACACCCCAACTTGTGAGGTTGTGAGTTGTGAGAAGTGTGAAAAAAGGGAAGTCAACTATCGCCTTTTGGGGCTTATGAGAGTCGAAAAACTCGACGCTCTGGTAGCACCGAGTTGCAAAGAACAAAAGGATGCCATACTGGTTATACCTGTGGCCATAACCGCCGATCATATGAGTGTGGTTAAGGGATGGAAAGGTCTATATCAGGTCCCATAGGGACTCAGGGAATTCTATCCTTCGGAGAAAAGAAGAAAAGGGGCGAAAAGTTTTAATTTCCGTAGTGGGTATGTGACACTTAAATCTGGTTTAATTTTAGTCCAAGATTCTTCTAGTCTTATATTTTTAAGATCCTTTGTGGGAGTGTGATTTACTATGTAACTTGCATAATTAATGGCTTCCTCCCAATACTTTAGACCTAATCCCTTAGATTGGATCATACAATTAGCGATTTCTTTTAATGTGCGGTTTTTTCTCTCAACAACACCATTTTGTTGTGGTGTATATGGAATAATGTATTTCATTTGGATTCCCTATGTAGTGCAGTAATTTGTAAAATTATTGTTCACATATTCACCTCCATTATATGTTCTTAACCTTTGAATTTGATGTCCATATTTCTTTTCTATAAAGTTGTAGATCAAAAACTTGTCAAAAACTTTTCTCTTAAGTTTTAAGAAGTAAACCCAAGTATGTTTGGAAAAGTCATCAATGAAAGTTATGAAATATGTGCACCCAAAAAAAGAAGGAGAAGAAAGTGGACCACACAAATCACTGTGAACCAGCTGCAAAGAACCCGAGGCATGCCAAGAGGCATGTTTTTCAAAACTGTCCCCATAATGTTTTCCGAGAGCACAACTAGCACAAACACCATCTCTGCATGAAACAAGAGGAAGACCAATCACCATCTGTTGATTACATAGTTGTTGCAATGAGCGATAGTTTAGATGACCAAACCACTCATGCCAAAGTTTTCTCAAGTCATCGCTATGAGCAATAAAAACTGGTGAAAAAGATGATGACCCAAAGTTATCAAACTTGTACAACCTGCTAATGTCATTAGCAATTCCAGTTGCAAGAACATGATTAGGATATTTTAGATCCTTTATTACAACTTGGTGAGGTTAAAACTCTACGGTTTTACCTTCACCTAAATGAGTGATTTGATATACTAATAGAAGGTTAAAAGAAAGACTTGGAACACATAATACATCATTGAAATGGCCATTTTCTACTTGTGTTGTTCTAGATCCTTCAACACTAAGAGATCTATCATTACCAACAAATATGTTTTTGGTGTTACATTCATTTAGAGTAGAAAATATGTATCTATCCTTAGCCATATGATAAGATGCTCCAGAATCAATAAGCCACTTATCAAAAGTAGAAGTAGAAGGTGTATTGAAGGACAAACTAGAAGCAGAAAGTGCATGTCCATGAGAAGAAGAAGAAGAAGTAGGATCAATATTGATGTTGTGCTTCTTCATCATTTCTTCTAAAGCTGTCATCTTCTTGAAACATTTGGACTCATCATGACCATCTTTATCATAGAAGTTGCAATGTCTGTCAGTCTTCTTATTTTTTATATTTTGCTCCTTTGTCTCCATTCAAAGAAAAAGTTGTCTGAGTGGGTTTGGGACCCTTATATTTCTTGTTGTTGTGGTGAGGATGTTTCTTCTTGGGATTCTTGGGTTTATCTTTCTGCTGTGAAACTAAGGCTTTGTTGGAGGTACCTGCAGTGTTGATCAATCCAAGTTGTACAAGCTTATCTTCCTCTCTAATAAAAGTAGCACAAAAGGACTCAAGAGTGGGTTTTTCATAAGCTTTCCCTAGAGCCTCTCTCATGGAATAAAAGGTATATACAAACACAAAATATGCACTACCTAGCTTAGAAAGAATAAGACAGATGAAGCGCTCTTCCTCCATTTTATCTTACATTCTTCACATAAAATTATGAGTGTTTTAAACCTAGATAGATAGTATCCAACGCAATAAAAATCACTTGAAATCAAGGCCAGTACTTGATTTTCTAACTGGTGTGCTCGAATAATATTGAGTTTACCAAACACAGATTCAATCTTGTCCCAAGCTTCTTCGAGGTCATCAATTTCTTGGAGGTGGTATCTTAAATCAGGAGAGATGGACATTTTGATTAGTCCACGTGCTTCATCACTCCTATTAGCCCATTTGACTTTCTTATCATCATCAATGGGTTCTTTTTCCTTTCCCAAGGTAATTTGGTACAAGCCTTTACATCTTAATAAATCTTCCATATGAGATTTTCATTGGAAGTAGTTGCTTCTCGTAAGAAAGACATTACTTGTAGAAGCCATATTAAATATGCAGATAATGTGGATTTAAAAACTGAAACTGATGATCTAGATGGAAAGATCTCGAAAAGTTATGCAGTTTAAAAAAAAAACGGCACTAAAAATGAACATCTGATGTGAGAGTTATGCCCTTTTAAAAAAATGCATAAACGGTAACCAACTGACCACGATATAGTGTAAGTTTCTTTATGAAGTGACACAATTTTACAAAGAGAAGTGGGGATCACTTTTACAATGAAGTTACTTTATAACATAAAATATGTATGCAAAATAAATAACTCTAAAATAAAATATTAAAGCTACTTATAGTGATTCAGTTTTATACTTGAAGTGAAATACACTTTACAATTATAGCATGAACTTTTTCAAAAAAATAACAAAAGAGAGACTTGAACTCAAGACCTCATACTTAATAAGGCAAGTTTTAACCAATTGGTCTAGAAAAACATATTTTAATGTTCAGAAGGAGGATTCAGTTTGTTTTTGTTGTTGTTGTGGAAGAAAACCTTTGAGAGCGTGCTAAAAAAAAACTCTTTTCACACAAGAAAAAAATTTCACTTCTCGATGAAAACAAGGGTTAGATCTCAGTTAGCTTACCCGGAAGATGCACCTTTTCCTATCTATTTCTGATTTTTCAAGATCGCACAGGGAACGGGGCAAAGATCATACATAGATCTAAAAGAGTAGAAACCCGGAAATAAAAAAATACAAACCGAAATAAAACCAAAATAAAACTTTGCAGAAATTTCAAAAATGTGTATTCAGGCTTTATACCTCTGAATCTGACTGTAATGGTTGTATCTTGGGCAAATGGAAACCTTTTCGAGTGAAACAAAAAGTGGTCCTAAAAAAAAAGAGTGATCTCGATGCAATGGAACAATCCTCTCAGCCCATAGATGTGCGAAAATGATAAAAAACAGAGATGAGGCAACTCGGCTTCACGATCTCGATCTACAACAGGAGTGGTTCTTCACATAGGCTCTGATACCATGTTCGAAAACACAGGTATTACAACAGAGGATGAACACCTTTAGTAACCACTCATATAACAAGATCAAATATCAACACACCGATGTTTTCACATGGTAAAACCCCTGCGGGGAAACATCCATGACCACTTGGAGATGTTTATTAGTGCAAAGAAAAAGATTACAGAGAGATTTTACAAGAGAGTTTCTCACAATCTATCATCGAAAAATGACCCTCCATTCTCTTTAAATAGAGATCATGGACCAATCGGGTGTTAAGCCACAGATCAATGGTCATTAAGATTGAGGAGAGTATGAACGATCGGATCACTCTATGTTGGTAACATATCGTGACCGTCGGATTTCCTAACTACAATTGCATACTAATGCATAATAAAGAAACACACTAGAAAACACACTTCTACCTAACGACACAATAGACTAAGTATATCTTAACTAACTCCTAAGTGTCTAAATATACTAACATAAAGGGGGTTTGAGGGCTTACGGGCAGAGCATTTGAAATAAAAACTTTGGGTGCATTTTTAGTCTATCTATTGTAAATTGATGTCAGTGAAAGAATTAGGATTGTAATCTAGTCTGAGTGAATGGATTTGGGTTTTAGATGCTCAAAATACTTAAATAATGTATTGTGATTGGTGAATTTAATACAATGATATATAGAGAGGTGCAACTCTTAGTTAGGCTAGTTTTCCCAATTAATGGTTTCAAGGGTAAATCATGTATATTGTGTGAATATACCATTGGTATTTGTATGTTTTATATTTTGTTAATGTTTCTTTTCTTGCACATGTTTATAAAAATATTCATTTGGTATTAGAGCGAGTTTATTGGCTTCAGGGGGATTTTTTTCTAGGGTTTACCTTATTCTATTAAGAGCAAAGATGTCTTGGGTCTGCGATAAACCTTCTCTTGAGTGGGATATTTATATAATAAATTGAGATTGTGTAATAAAAAGTAGAAAGAAACTCAATATAGAGAAATTAAAAGGCTAGAGGTTTTAGTTACGGAGTCTAAAGATGGGATATCTTCTTATAGACATAGAACAATGGGTTCTTTTATATCTAAATACAAAAGTTACTAGTATGTTGACAGAATAATGGGAAAACATATAAAGAAAGGAAAGAAGTATGATTGGATTCCACATATGAGATTAAATGTTGTCGAATGAATCTAGAGTATACAACATGAATAAGTTATGGGATAAGTTAAGGAATTTGTATCCATCAAATTCCCTAGTAAAAATTCATTTCTTCAAAAGAAATTGTATCATATTATAATGGATGATGGTGAGTATGTGATGGAGCATATAAATTATTTAATACTCAGGTAAGTCATCTTGTTTATCTTGATATGAAGATGGAGGAAAAAGAAAAGTGTATTACCTGGTCATGTTATTTTCTAGACTCTTGGGATAATATGGTTGTAGAAATTAGTAGTATAGTATTGAATCCCCTGATCCAGGTGGATATTGGTAGCCACCCACCTTTTCCAACTTCCTCAAAACAGTTTTATGGTAATTTTGGTAATTTACTATTTTTAGCAGTTTTTAACTTCCAGGGCCATTTTGAGGGCCTAAATGAAGGATTTTTGGGATCAATATTCTCAATGATATATAAAGGATCTAATTGAGCCCCCAAAATGAATCTCCTTGATGATACCTTTCCAACGCGATATTGTGCGCCCCAAATAGATATCGTATGCCAAAGTTATTCCCTCGGGAAGTTGATACACAAAACTACCCAAAACAGGGTCCACAAAACTGTTGGCTTTTCATATTTCAGGGTTAGGGTTTTGGATTTTATTTATGAAAAAGAGTCCTTGTTAGAATGTTTACAAGAAAAGTGTGCTTGTGATTGATGGAAAGAACAACAATGATGATGGAAAACAGGAAAGAAGCGATGATAGTACCAGAAGAACTCCTTTTTTGTGAAGACAGAGCTCAGGAGAAAAAACAAAGATGAGACATTTCAACCAGTTTCACAGGAGAAGGTTTGAAGGCCGAAACATTTGAATACTTATAAAATATTATAAGTTGTAATAAATCATAAGCTCAGGAGGAGGAGCCACAGTGGTCGTCGGGTCGAGCATTGTGAAAAATCTGGACCATTGGATCAAAGTCCAGACAGGAGGAACGAGCACACAAAGGAGGAGAACAGATCTCGGGCATTAGATCTGAGCACGTCAACTAACCATCGTTGGATATAGAGGGAATGTGGTAGATATCCACGTAGTTCAGGAAAGTTTGGGGAGAATACTTGAAGAATCAGGAGCCAAAGAAAATCTTCGTCGTCCCTCAAGAGAGGACACGTGGTGAGAGATCAAAATTGCGATGATTCGCAAATCGGGAAATCAGAGATAAGAGAAGAGAAAACTCGCGAAGTCCAATTTTTTGAAGGTGATCACAGTCGTTGGCTAGAAGGAGAGTGTGGACCATAGATCTAGTCCCAAAGAAATCACTAGTTCAGGTTTCAGAAGAAGGGATACGAGCAATCTTTCGTTATCTCAAGACGCAAAGTCCCGATGTGCGAAGAGGTGATGTGGGTCATCAGATCACAGAGGGTCATGGACCATTGATCTAACATGATAAAGTTCGCAGTTCAGGATTTCATACTTCCAAGAATCGAGGAGATCTAACTCACGAGATCAGGAAACATGAAGTCGTGCAACGCCTTTTAGTAGGCGTGTGGTCATAGTCGGTGGTCACGTGGGGGAAACTTACACCTGGTTCTATTTTACATGGGTGAATATCCCAGGGATATTTGTCACGAGGACCTCCTGTAGTTGTCATAGAAGACCTCATGTAACTGGCAGAGAAGATTAGGTGTAACTGTAACAAAGATAATAAGATCAACTATAACAGAGAAGATGAATGGTCGCATTGTCAGAGAAGCCAAATAATATCAGGATAATGACCACTGATGAAGGACAGACTTAGGATAACTGCTAGAGAATATGAAGAGTTGCGAGTATTATATTGCAGAGGACTTGGCATGATAAATATACGAATAACAGAGAAGAGGGAGAGGCTTTTTTTGATAATTTTTTATGCAGGTAGAAGGAGGTCGGGTGGCGGGGATGATGAGAATAGAAGAAGTGCAACACATAGAATTTTGATGGAGCACAGAGCATAAAATGAAGAAGAAAATATGAATGGAGAGGAGTGGTGTGCAGGAGGAGAAATATCAGAGCATAGACTAAGAAGAGTGTAGTGGAATCACAGAGCATGGAAGCAGAAATATGTAGAAGTGGGACAGAGCATAGAAGTTGAAGAAGGCAGAGGAGACAACGAGATGTAACAGATCAGATCAGAGACAAATCAAGTAAGTAATTTTTGTAAGATTCAATAAGGGTGTTAGGGTGGTGCTAGGGAGGATTGTAGTCCTCTAAATTCTAGTTGGTTCTAGAAGATATTCTGGGAGTTGTTTCTTCCATCTAGTTGGTGCTAGAGAAGCCTAGGAGTTGGTGCTTCCATCTAGTTGGTGCTGGAGAAATATGAGATTTGGTGCTCTTTGCAATTTGTAGCTTGCTATTAGAGGTTGGAGCCTCATATTTGAGTTGGTGATCAAAGACTGTGGTGTACATGAAAGTTGGAGCTTGATTGACATCCTAAGAAGAAGAGATTTTCTCTCTTTATGGGTTTCCTCATGAAAATCGGTGTCTCTGTGTATTTTGTGTGATTGATCAAATATTGTATATCTATGCATGTTAATTTATCAGCAACGCACTAAATAATAATCTAGAAATATTTACAAAAGAACATGAAAAGTTTCAAGCTTATATAAATAACCGATTCACCCTCCCCCCTCTCAGTTATTTTTCCAACAATTGGTATCAGAGAAGGTGCCTTTGATCAAAGGTAAATCCATAATCTTGAACTTGACTAGTCATGAAGGAAGTTAAACTAATAAATCCCCTCTATTTGATGGAACAAACTTTTCCTTCTGGAAAATAAGGATGAGAACATATTTAATGTCTTTGGGTGTTGATATTTGGGATGTCATTGAAACTGGATATGTGAAGCCTGTAGTCTTGGCCTCAAAATATTATAAGCTAGAGTTTAGATTTAATGAAAAATAAATGAATTCCATCCTTAGTGGACTTGCAGAAGCCGAGTTTGTCAAAGTCATGCACTGTGATTCAACAAAAGTTATGTGGGACAAGCTGATAAGTAGTTATGAAGGTAATGAAAAGGTGAAAGACGAAAAACTTCAAACTCACATAATGAAATTTGAGTAGTTAAAGATGGATGAGGACGAAACTATGAGTAATTAATTCTTATGTATAGAATAACATGTCAACCCTATGAAAGGTCTAGGTGAAATGATAGATGAATATTTTCTAGTCCATAAAATATTAAGATCTCTTCCTGGTAGATTTAACTCAAAGGTCTCTGATATAGAGAAAATAACTGATCTCAAAACGTTGACACTAGATCAACTTCTTGGAACCCTAATTGATTATGAAATGAGAATCACCAAAGGTAAATCCACTACAAGAGAGACATCCTTTAATATAGAGAAAAATACAAACTCCGATATAGATGAGATTGAAGAAAATTTTGTGAGAAGACTGACGAAAGGATTAGGCAAATACAAAGGTAATGTGCCCTTCAAATGTTTCAACTGTGGTAAGATAGGTCATTTTTCATCTAAGTGTCCTCAAAAAATAAAGGATAAGACATATGACAATGGAGAGAATCACAAACACAAGAAGGTCTATAAAGAGAATAATTTTAAGAAGAAAAGCCTTTGTGTAAACAATGATGACGACCCTTCAGATGATCAAAACAATGACTCTTCTATTGAAAGTAAAATAAATGATTTCATGATAATAGCTTTAGAATATCTAAATTCCAAATATATAGGAAGTGAGTTCATTGATTGTGAATCAATAGTAGATCTTGAAGGAGAACTTGTCAGTGCCATGGAAGAGATTGATACACTCAGAGAAAAGAAAAGCAAACAAAAAAAGTTACTTCTCAGGTATGAGAAAACATGCAATGAACCATCTAAAGAAATTACATTGTTAAAGGTTAAGTTAGAAGAAGATAAGAAGATTTAAGACATCCTCAAACAAAAATTGAGGGAAGCCAAAACAAAAGGTGGAAAATTGGAAGCTGAAGTAGTGTCTGTCAGAAAAGATCTAGAGAAAATTTAGGCCTTGTATCATCAGAATCTGACAAGTATTAAAGCCTCAGAAAGAAAGATTAGCCACCATTCTGAATCAACAAAGGAATCCAAAGTTGAAAATTGGTTTGGGTTATGAAGAGGGATTAAGTAGTGGTCAACAAAGCATCAAATAACACATCAATTTTGTCAAATCTACAACAATTGACAACAACAAACCTATAGAAACAAAGGAAGATAATTAGCCGCCAAGGAGGAGTGAAGAAAAAGGTACCAAAATTGATTCCGTAGAACAAAGAAATAATACACCATTTACTCAAGGAAATCATCATCATGGAAGAAATTGACCTTCTCAAAGAAGATAACCATTTTCCAGGTACAAAGATTTTTTCTATGGATATTGCTTTTACTATTCTAACTTTGGCCACAAAGATGTAAATTGTTCCTTAAGATTTAGACATGAGCAATCAAGACAACCAAGGAATAAATATCTGCCACAAAAAATAATGAGACAACCAAGTAACAAACAACCACGGATTGCAAATCATGTGATGGTTGGGAAAAAGACACAAATTAAGCATAACAATCGTTATGATCCTTTATTCAATGAAACAAAATGTTACATCTGCCATAATTGTGGACATAAAGCTGCATATTGATGCCTAAAGAACTATAATCCAGATTCAAATCACAAAGCTGAAAACGTCAAGGTTTGGAAGAAGAAAGAAGATAACAAGTGTGGATTAGTGTTTTCAGCTCAAACACAAAATAACCCCTGCTATATTAAGAGCGGGTGCTCCATTCATATGACATGTGACAAAAGTAAGTTCCTATCACTCAAAGAAAGAAAATAAGGAAATGTGACTTTTGGAAATGATGCTCCAGGAAAGATCAGAGGCAAAGGTCTAGTAAGCTTATGTAATGGAAGAGGAAAATATCAAGATGTATTATTTGTTGATGGACTAAAGACTAATATTCTTAGTTTCATTTAGGTGTGCGATAGAGGATGTGAAGTCACGTTCACTGCAAAATATTGTAAAATATAAACAATGAACACAAGAGAGTTGATTGCAAAAGGGGTTAGAACTGAAAACAATGTCTATGTTCTGAAGGAAGATAAGGAGGAATTTCATTTAAGCAAATTTGATGAAAGCTGGTTATGGCACAGAAGGCTTGGACACCTGAATTTTGATCATATTGTCAAGCTGAATAATGAAGGTGTTGTGAAAGATCTTCCAAGAATATCTAAGCCTCATAACTCTATATGTGAATCCTGTCAAATGGGGAAGCTGACTTGTTCTCAATTCAAACCGAAGAGTTTCACATCTTCAGAGAAACCACTTCAAATTATTCATATGGGTCTGTGTGGACCATCGCGAAAGGAAGGAACTGGAGGAGAAGGTTACTTTATGTTGGTCATTGATGACTTCTCCATACTTACGTGGGTTTCCTTTCTGAGAGAATAACCTAATTCATTTGAGAAGTTCAAATTGTTTAAGGCATTAGCTGAGAATCAGACAGGAAGGAAGTTAAAGGAAATTCAGTCATAGAGGAGAGGATAATTTGTCAAGAGATTTCAAAGAATTCTATGGCAGACATGGAATTAAAAGAGAATATACTATTCAAGGTACTGCTCAACAAAATGGAGTTGTAGAATGCCAAAATAGATCAATTTAGTAGATGGAAAGGGCTATGATGACTGAAAGGGACATTTCAAAAACCTTCTAGGTGGAGGTTGTTCACATGTCCGTTCATGTTCTAAACAAAGCACATCTAAGGATGAACAGTGATAAAACTCCATATGAGTTGTGGCTTGGTAGACCTGCATCAATTAATCACTTGAAAGTATTTGGAAGTAAATGCTACATCAAAAATAATGATGATCATATGGGAAAATTTGATGGTAGATTTGATGAAGGTATCTTCTTAGGATATGCAACAGACAGTAAAGGATACAGATGCTTTAACAAAATAATGAATAAATTAGTAGATTGTATTGATGTTCGAATTGATGAAGAAGATCCTGCAAAATATCAATAGAGAGTAAGCACAAAGTCAGATGAAGAAGATGAAGAGAATATCGAAAATGAAGAACAAAAAATCTTAGATTCAAAAGAAGATGATGAATCAGGTGGAGAAGAGACACCTAGACAAGAAGATTCAAGACAACAATCAACATCAAATCCTTCCTCCAGAATTACTTAAAAGAATCATGTTGCAAGTCATTTAATTGGTGAGAAAGAAAAAGGTGTACAAACCAGGAGAAGAATAATCAAAGACACTGAGCAATCACATATAGCCTTCATATCCATGGTGGAACCCAAGAAATTTAATAAAGCCAGTAAAGATGTAAATTGGTTAAAATCAATGAATGAGGAACTGGATCAGATTGAAAAGAATGATACTTGGGAACTTGTTCCTAGGCCAACAAATAAAAATGTAATAGGATCCAAATGGGTCTACAAAAATAAGATGAATGAGCATGGAAATATTGTAAGAAATAAGGCTAGATTGGAGTGCAAAGGGTATGCTCAAATAGAAGGACTGGATTTTGATGAAGCATTTGTACCCGTAGCAATATTAGAAGAGATTAGAATGTTTCTTGCTTATGATTGTCATAGGAAGTTTAAAGTCTATAAAATGGATGTCAATTCATATTTTATAAATGGAGATCCAAAAGAATAATTCTATATGGAACAACCACAGGGTTTCCAACTGTCAGATAACGCTAACTTTGTCTGCAAGCTGAAGAAATCCTTATATGGGTTGAAACAAGATCCTCATGCCTAGTATTATAGACTGGATAAGTATCTTCAAGACAAAGGGTTCAAGAGAGGAACAATTGAATGCAATATATATATCAAAATAGAGGATAATGATTCTGTTGGTCTATGTATATGACATCATCTTAAGAAGTAATAATACTTCATTGGTACAATGTTTTGCTTCTGCCATGCAATCTGAATTTGAAATGTATATGATAGGGGAGCTGCTATTTTTTCTTGGTTTGCAAATTACTCATAGGTCTGAAGGAATATTTCTTTCTCGGGAGAAATATCTAAGAGAAATGTTGAAAAAGTTTCAAATGGAAGATTCTTCACCTGTCAGCACACCTATGGTCATTGAATGCAAGTTAATCAAGAATGATGAATCACTTGATGTTGATTAGAGTTCATATAGGACTATGATAAGAATCATATTATACATCACATCATCTCGTCTAGACATAATGCATGTTTTTGGAATGGTAGGAAGGTATCAGTCTTCACCTAAACAGAGTCATTTGATGGTTGTGAAAAGAATATTCAGATACTTGAAAGGAACAATGAACTATGGCCTATGGTATCCTAGGAATTAGAATTTTCAATTATCAGTCTATTCAAATGTTGATTGGGCTAATTTCATGGATGAAAGGAAAAACATGAGTGGAGGAGCATTCTTCTTAGGAGATTCTCTTGTAGCATGGTTGAGCAAGAAGAAAGGTTCCATTTCCTTATTAACTACAGAAGCTGAATACATTACAGCTGCCACTTGTTGTACCCAAGTATTGTGGATGATTCAAACACTTGCAGACTTGGAGATCATATTGTTGATATCTTCACTAAACCGCTTGCAAAGGCTCAGTTTGCATATCTACACTAGAAGTTGGCCATGGCCCTGTTATCAAGTTAAAATAGTCTATCTGATCAGGGGGGGAGTGATCATAGTATATCTAATCAAGGGGAGAGTGATTATTGTATATATGATCAAGGAGAGAATAGAGTCACTCTCAGTTTTGTTTGACATTGATGTCAAAGGGGGAGAAAACGGTGTGGTCTGGATGCTACAGTTGGAGGTCTAAGAAAAATAATGCAGCCTTTCAGGGTTGCCATCAATGCCAAAGGGGGATATTGTTGACATGTTTACAGGAAGAGTGTGTTTTTCATTGATTGAAAGAACAACAACGATGATGGAAAACAGGAAAGCAACGATGATAGTACCAGAAGAAGGCCTCTTTTATGAATACAGAGCTCAGGATGAAAAGCGAAGACAATACATTTCAACCAGTTTCTCAGGAGAAGTTTCGGAGGCCAAAACCTTTGAATACTTAGAAAATATTCTAAGTCAGAAGAAATCGTAAGCTCAGGAGGAGGAGCGATTGTGGTTGTTGGATTGAGCACTGTGAAGAATTTGGACCATTGGATCATATTTTAGATAGGAGGAACAAGCACGCAAAGGAGGAGAACGTATCTCAGGCATTAGATCTGAGTGCATGGACCAACCATCGTTGGATCTAGAGGGCATGTGGCTGAGATCCACGCAGTTTGAGAAAGGTTGGGGAGAATACCTGAAGAATCAAGAGAGGAATAAAATCTTGGTCGTCCCTCAAGAGAGGACACGTGGCGAGAGATGAACATTGAGTTGATTCACGAATTGAGAAATCAGAGATAGGAGAAGAGAAAAATCGTGAAGTCCGAGTTCGCAAAGGTGATCACAACATTGGCTGGAAGGAGAGAGTGGACCGTATATCTGGTCCCTAAGAACTCACTAGTTCGGGTTTTGGAAGAAGGGATATGAGCAGTCTTTCGATATCTTGAGACGCAAAGTCCCAAAGTGCGAAGAAGAGATCTGGGTCGTTAGATCATAGAGGGTCGTGGAACATTTATATGACATGACAAAGTTTGGAGTTCGGGAGTTCGAACTTCAAAGAATGGAGGAGAGCTAACTCGTGAGATCGCGAAACACAAAGTCGCGTAGAACCTTTTTGGTAGGTGTGTGGTCATAGTCGGTGGTCACGTGGGGGAAACTTGCACCCAGTGCGAGTTCTCACGGGTGAAGTTCGCAAGGATCTTCTTCGCGTGGACCTCCTGTAACTATCAAAGAAGACCTCCTGTAACTGTAAGAGAAGATCAGGTGTAACTCTAACAGAGAGAATAAGCTCAACTATAACAGATGAGACGGAGGGTCACACTATCATAGAAGCCAAAGAATATTAGGATAATGGCCACTGATGATGAACATAATCAGGATAACCACCAAAGAAGACAAAGAGTTATGAGTATTATCTTGTAGAGGACTTGGCATGATAAATATGTGAAGAACAGAGAAGAGGGAAGGATTTTTTTTTTTTTTTTTTTATGCGGGTAGGAGGATGGGCGGCAGGGATGATGAGAATAGAAGAGGCACAATGCATAGAATGAAGATGGAGAACAGAGCATAAAACGCATAAGAAAATCTGAACAAATAAGAGTGGTGCGCAGGAGGAGAATGAACAGAGCATAGATTAAGAAGAGTGCAGTGGAGTCGCAGAGCATGGAAGCAGAAATATGTAGAAGTGGAACAAAGCATAGCAGCTGAAGAAGGTATAGGAGACAAAGAACTATAACAGATCATATCAGAGATAGATAAAGTAAGTAAGTTTTGTAAGAATCAATAAGGGTGGTAGGGTGGTGCTAGGGAGGATTGTAGTCCTCTAAATTCTAGTTGGTGCTAGAAGATATTCTAGGAGTTGGTGCTTCCATATAGTTGGTGCTAGAAGATATTATGGGAGTTGGTGCTTCCATCTAGTTGGTGCTAGAGAAACATGAGATTTGGTTCTTCCATCTAGTTAGTGCTAGAGAAATCTGAGAGTTGGTTCTCTATGCAATTTGTAGCTTTCTATCAGAGGTTGGAGCCTCATATTTGAGTTGGTTCTCAAAGATTGTGGTGTACATGAAAGTTGGATCTTGATTGACATCCTAAGAGGAAAAGGTTTTCTCCCCTTATGGGTTTCCTCATGAAAATCAATGTCTCTGTTTATTCTATGTGATTGATCAAATATTGTATATATGTGCATGTTAAGTTATCAACAACACATTAAATAATAATCTATAAAGATTTACAAAAGAACATGAAAAGTTTCAAGCTTATATATAACTGATTCACCACCCCCCTCTTAGTTATTTTTCCAACATGCCTTTGGAGCCTCATTGTAAAATCATATTCTTTTGAATGCAAGTAGTAGACACATCTCTTCTCAGAGATAAGATGACACCATTCTAGTGAGTCTTTCACTCTGTATTTTTATAGTCTTTGTACATTTTCGCTAATTAATACAAAATTGTGTATTACTGTATCTCTGTGTTTATGGTTGCATATCTCATACATTTTTGTTATATTATTGTATATCCGAGATATCTCTGTACATTTCTTTATTATATCTCCGCTCTCATTTTGTGCCAAAAATAATATGGATCAGTGCTATCAAAGCAGGTTACTCTTGATCGTTTTTCAGTGAATGTCCCCGACGAGGTCCGAATATAGCAAGTTGGGTCTCACACTTGTCTCTATTGAAGAAAATCTCTCTCACACGCCCAATAAAACCTCCACGGAGGAAGAAAATAAAAATGACAGAGAAAACAATTCTATTAATTTGTTTCTTGATCAAGCTCGCATGTGACAGAGGGACAAAATGATGGAGAATTTTTCCCACATCCTTCAACACCTTCCGATAAAAACAAGAGTGCCTTCATCAAGCGACCACTTTGGAGGAACCTCACCTTTCAAGGTACAAGTTAATTTTGATAGTCCCATATTTGAAGGACAAGTAGATGTAGATACCTTACAAAAATGGTTAAATCTTCTAGAAGTTAATTTCTTTGTTCATAATTTATTCGACAAGGAAAATATCACCTTCACACTCCTTAATGCTCTCTCGTATGTCAAACATTGGTGGGAAAATTAATCGGAGAAAAGTTCCATAGAGGAGTTTGGAATATATGGTGTCGATCTGACTTGGCATTTTTTGTGTGGATGTGGTAAAGGAACAATATTATCTTGTTGGAAACTATGAGGACTAGTACATGAGATGGACCACACTAGGACAAGAGAGGGGCCAAGCAATTCCAAAGTTCACCAATACCTTCCATACCTTACGCACCAATCTAGGTATCAAAGAATCCAAATGAAATTTGGTTCTGAAATACCGTTGGGCTCTACACAGATACATCCAAACTGAAATGGATTTTCTAGAAGTCTCATCACTCAGTGCTACTTATAGATATGTTGTTAAAATCGAGCAGAAATTTAAACACTAGAACAAATGGGAGTTCAGGACTGCAAATCCAAAACAACCAAAGTATGATAAAGATGGACCTAACAAACAGTCTCCCGAAAACTAGTCCAAGCCACAGGAAAATAAGGGTCACAGAAAGACAAAGAAGGATACCATAAAATGGTATGGTTTCCACAAAACCCCCTAGCACAACACCGATGAATATCGCTCAAAATAGTCATTGGTGGCCGAGATCAAAAGAAAGGAGATGAACCCTGATTTAGAATCTGATTCATAAAATATTGATAGAAGATAGATCATAGACGCAGACAAAACTGCTATTGTTGCGACCACAACAATTCAACCAAAAGAACCCATAGATCTTGAAGAGGGGGAGCACCTTTTTCATTCACATATGTGGGTGAAGGTAATCTCCCTGCATTTTATTGTTGATAACGGAAGCTAGAAGAACCTCATCTCAACAGAGGTCATCAAACACTTGGGATATTCAACAACACCACACCCACAACCATACAACATTGGGCAGATTTGCCAAGGACGATATCTTTGTGTCAGCCAACAGTGTCAATTGTCATATGACATCCAACCCTTCAAGGATTAGGTATTATGTGATGTTTCCCCAATGTATGTTCGTGATGTTCTCTTGGTCTAGCCATATATGTGGAATCCCATGTTATCTATGATTCTCGACCCCGTAGTGTCATTATTACTCTGGGGGGTCATCTCTATAGGATACCAGAGGTATTTCCAACTACTGCCCCACCTAAACAATTCTGCAAGGTAGTATCTCATACTACATAATTCAGCTTCTTCATAATATGTTCAAAATGTGAACAGAAGGATACTGCAACCACTACAACCTCGGCCCAAGGACCTTCTATCCAACATAAGCATGTCGACAAGATTGCAACAAAGTGTAAAGATTTCTTCTTCACACAAGAATCTCATGTAGCCATAATGGTTAGAAAGATACAACCCTTCCAGCCACAGGTTCGTGACAACCTTCAACCAACTAAGCAATGCACCTTCTCCAACAAGGAAAGAATCTCATCAAGATGTAGATTCAGAAAATGCTTTTCCCTCTCCCCTGGGAACTCAACGCAATGGATACCATTGATTCCTAATGAGGGAGTATTTATACAGGTGGATATCAGTGGCCACCCACCTTTTCCAACCGACTCTAAACAATTTTCTGGCAATTTTGGTAATTTACTGTTTTTAGTAGTTTTTAACTTCCGGGGCCATTTTGAGGACCTAAATGAAGGTTTTTTGGGATAAATATTCTCAATGATGGTTGAAGACTCTGATTGAGCCCCCAAAATGAATATCCTCGACGATACCTTTCCAACAAGCTATTTTGTGCCCCATATGGAGATTGTATGCCAAAGTTACGCCCATGGGAAGTTGATACACCAAACTACCCAAAATGGGGTCCACAAAGTTGTTGGCTTTTCATCTTCCAGGGTTAGGGTTTTGGATTTTATTTATGATAAAAATTCCTTTCCAACCTCATTGTAAAATAATCTTCTTGCAAATGCGAGTAGCGGACACATCTCTTCTCAGAGATAAGTTGCCACCATTCTAGCGAGTCTTTCACTCTATATTTTTACAGTCTTTGTACATTTTTGCTCATTAATACAAAATTGAGTATTATTGTATCTCTGATACATTTTTTTTATATTGTTGGATATCCGACATATCTCTATACATTTCTTTATTATAACTCCTCTCTCATTTTCTGTCGAAAATAATCTGGATCATCCCCATTAAATTTTTATAATTTTGTTGCATGCTAGTTATTGAAGAAAATGAGGAGAAAATCCATGGAGTGTGTGGTAAAGGATGTTTTATCTATAAGAGGCCATCTCCAAGAGAGGAGAAATAAGTCTTCAATGAATAGATATGGATATAGAGGTATATCTATATCAGTAGGACAATCTATAATGAAATGCTATAAATGTGGTAAAGGTGGGAAGTATAAGAAAGATTGAAAATCTAAGAATGTTGATAAAAATAATCTATTTGATAATTCCCTTTCCACATGAACAAAACATTCTATGGAAGAAGGAGGTGATGTCTACTTGTCATATACAAGTACACATGCATATCATGCTATATATTTTATTGAGTCAAATGCTTCATTTTTTGTATGAGTTCTCATAGGGAATGGTTTTTTGAATATGAAAGTTACAATGAAGGTGATGTTTTCCTAGGAGATGAGACGATAACCAAAACCATTGGGAATGGAAGGGTCAAGATACTACTCATATATTGAATGATTGGAACTCTCCTTAGGGTTCTACACTTTTTAGATCTATCTAGGAACATGATATTTGTAAATACGACGAGTGTTGAGGCAAGGATAAAGTATTTGAAAAGGAAACATGTAAGATGGTTTAAGAAGAAAAGGTGTTTATGAGGGGATTTTAGATTGGAAGTATAAATTATAAGCTATTAGGAAGAACTATTAATGATGGGTGTAGTAGTTCTATTGTTCTGTAGGTAGAAATGAAGAATACATAGTTCCTACTATCCCTATCGATAAGATAGTTCTATGGAATCAAAATACTAGGACATACTAAAGAGAAGAGCCTTCAATCATTACATGTTGAAGGTATGGTTGAAGGTATGGTAAATGTATGGGTGAAGGTATGTACAAATTCTCATTAGATTTTGTTTTTTGTGAACATTGTGTGTGTGTGTTTGTGTTTGTGTTTAAAACACAATCGAGTAAGATTCCCATATACCTCTACAAGAGAAAAATGAATCTTTGAGTTGATAAACATTGATGTGTTTGGACTGGTGCATATTCCATAAATGTGTGTACCATGTTTCATTCATAGATTATTTATTTAGGAACACATGGATCTATTTCATTCAAAAGAAATATAAGGTTTTCAATAGACTTAGAGAGTTTAAGGATCTTGTAGAGAACCTAATAGAGAATAAAATAAAGGTGTTGACAACAAATGATGGTGGATAGTTCTATGGAAGTGAGTTTGAGGAATTATGTAAAATGTGTGGAATGACAATTCAAAAGACAACTTCATACACACCTCAACAAGATGGATTTTTATAAATAATGAATAGGGAATTGGTGGAAAAGGAAAGAAGTATTCTTAGTGATGTATTGTTATCATATGAGTTATTGAAAAATGCAATGGATATTGCATGTTACGTAACAAACCAATCACCTTCATCAAAAACTCCACATGAAGCATGGACTAGTAAAAAACACTTCCAATCTGTAAACCATCATGGGAAATCCATTGGAACAATTCAACACAACAAATCTTACAAGTTTATGCAGTCAATTATTGAGTAATTATTTAAATAAGATTCAAATTTTATGTTACTAGGTTAATGCATGAAAATATTGAAATAGTTGAAACTGTAATAAAAAAGATATGAAAATAACACATCATCCACATAATTAACACAAGATGCACCATAGGAAAAACCTATGTGAGAAAAACCTAGATAGAAGGTGAGGCCTATGCTCTTCTCTTTTATTCTCAATTGTGAAATGGAAATACAAAGGGGCATTCACTATGGAGTTTCCATGGACACTTTGGCTAGTATGGCTACTACAAGATCTTCTACCTCCTTTGTTTTTCTTTAATATCCTAGTCTTAGTTTCTTTTATCAACTATGGAATATAATAAAACTACAAAAATAATGGAACCCCTTCCCATATTAGTAGCCTAATATTTAACATGGAATGACAGTTTTCTAGAGTTTGGGTTAGGATATTTGCATTACTTAACTCTCGATTATGGTTAGGGTTTTCAATACTATAGAATATCCTTGAAAGAACAAATGTGACTATACATACATGTTTTCTTAATGGTAACTAACATGGTATCCACTCTGTATCATGGTGGAAAACATGATAAGTCAACTTGTAGGAGGCATAACTTTCTCATTCGAATTCCACTTGAGGTGATTTTTTCATTATTGGAAAGCTCCTAAAGTGTAGAACAACATCAAGAGAATAAAAACATGTTTTGCAAAGTTTTGACCGAAACAATGGCCATTCAAAATCCCAAATAGACTCCAAACATTCATTATGTTCTAATTATAGACTTATAAAATTTAAAGAATCTTATTATTGTTATGATAAAACTAATAATAACAATAATAATAAAAGTAATAATAATATAATTAGAAATTCAAAGATGATTCAAACACAAAATTGGTGTATGAGATTCCCTTGTTTTTGTGAAAACAAATGGGTGTATGAGATCCCCTTCTTTGTGGGACAAGGGACCCCCTCTTTCCAATAATTTGACTTCTAAAGTATACATAGGTGTACATACCTTACTTGGACTCCTAAGAGAAAACACAACATTGGTGTATGAGATCCCTTATGTGCAAAAAGAATTGAGAGAAGCATTCCAATATCACCATAGTTTTGATGACTTGGGAGGTTAGGAAGGTCTGTAATGTGGAAAATATTTTTAAAATGGGATTTAATATGGGTATAGGCATAGAAATCCAAGAGGAAGTGTTTTTCATCTTCTACCAACTAAGTGTCGTAAAGGTGACAAATTCTCTCATCCCACGATGTTTTGGGAGTTTTCCAATGCCTAGTTTCACTATGTAGCTCGTGAGACTTTGTTCTTACTTTAGCAATGTTGATTTTCTTCTTTGCACTTCTCAAAACTAAGAGGCAATTTTGATATTCTAAATTAGGGTTGACCTCCTCCTTGTAGTATCTTGATTTCCTTTTATCCACTAATTCTTTATCACACCACATATTCTCAAATTTAGAAGTAATAATATTTTTAATATTATCAATATTCTGCATGATGATTTCTTATTGAATTCCCCAATGATTCATTCAAGATTTGGCATCTTATGTCATCCCCGCTTGAGCCACTAGTGGTTTCGGCTAGAGTTTGAATAAATTTTGGGGAGCCTTTTGTCATCCATGTTTTTTATATTTTTCTTGTACATTAGGTATCTAATCATAGCAATGATCTCAAAGGAAAAAAGGCTTGCCTCTATGAGGTGGATATATAGGGTGTATTTTCCTTAATGTTGAAATTACAAGATATAATTTTTTTTTAGATCTATTCTATATTTCTCTAGGATTCTCTTGATATATTGCAACCCCAAACTGCATATGCATATAAGATAACCAAAGTGGCGAGAGTGTGAAAGAGGAGTTTTTTTTATTCCAAATCCAAAGGTCTGTTGATTTACAATTTTTTCCATCCCATAATAAGCTTTCCACCCTCCATTTATCCCTTTTTCAATGCTATAGTTCCAATTGAGCTTGTGATGGATAATGATTCCAAGATACTTGTATGAAGGAACTTTCTCAAAGCTATTGTTGTCATAAAAAAAGTGTCACAGGTGATCCTTTTGGATTTATTTTTATCATAACCTTTGTTCTGTTAGTGCTCATAGTCATGTCCATGCTAGAAAAGAATTCCTTAAGGATTATTAGTTGCTTACCTAGGTCATAGGTACTTTTCTCCATAATAAAAATATCATCAAAATAAAGAAGGAGGATGATGACTATATACTAGTGAGAGTCAGGCCAACACACCCTACATCGTCCAAACAATCTTCTAACTTATTAATATAGATACCCAAAAGGGTATGGGATAGGGGAAAACCTTGCTTGTCTCCTATATTATAGTTAATTTCTTTTGACCAACCCTCATTGTTCCTAAACATGGAAATTACTTTCTCATATAGCCCCTCTGCAACAACTCTTAACTCAAAAGGGACTTTAATCTCTTCTAACATATGCCAGAGGTTAGTCGTGGGCATAATGTCAAAATATTTTCTAAAGTCAACAAACGAACAAAGGAGATTAGTTTTTCCATTATGGCACTCCTCTCCAATGATGCTAAATCTAAAAAGGTAGTCCATAGTGTAATTGTAGCCTCTAAAAAAAACCTAGCCTCTATCTCTTTATCCATGGATTTATGGCCATGTGTCAATATTCATTTCCAAAATACTTATGTATATCTTAGCTAAAATGGGGCTAATCAAAATGGTCCCATAATTAGAGGGATTGATCTTCTCCCTGCTTTTAAAAATAGGTACAATGAGACTTTGAGTCCAAGGTTTTGGGAATCCTTGTTGGATAGCTAAATTGAAGATCTAATGTATGTTCAAGGGATGAGGATAGGTCCTCCAATTTTTAATATTTCAAATTGGTAACCTTGTATGTCCTTATATTTTTCTTTTGAGAGCCTCTTAACCATAAACTTAATATCTTCTATAAAAAATAAATCATCCTTTGTACAGATATTTGGTATTTTTTCCATGACGTTAGGGGATTCATACAAATTTTTAAGGTATAAATTCCAGTCCTTATTATTAATAATTTTAAAATTATATATTTATTAATAAATTTATTTTGTTAACTTCTATTATGCTAAATTTTACAACTTTTGTAATATTATTTTAAAATTGTATATTTATGTCATCTTCAAAATATGATAATATAAATAGATACAAAACCTTACTTAAACGGGAAAAAAAAGAAGATTGTATAAATAGAAAGAAAGAGAAGCTTTTTCACCTATTTAAGATAGATCCTAAGAAATTTTGGAGGAAAATTCTAAATTGTAAAACAATAGAAAATAACAATATTCCCTTGAAGGACTGGAATTTCTACCTTAAAAATTTATATCAATCCCCTAACGTCAGGGAGAGCATGCCAAAAAACTCTACAAAGGATTAAGTGTTTTCTATAGAAGACGTTAAGTTGGGGGTTAAGAGGTTGTCAAAAGGAAAATCTAAGGACATTGAAGGTTACTGAGATAAAATATTAAAAATTGGAGGACCTATCCCCATCCCTCACATACATAATCTCTTTAATTTATCTATCCAACAAGACTTCTGAAAACATTGGAGTCAAAGCCTCATTCTACCTATTTTTAAAAGTAGAGATAAAATAAATCCCTCTAATTATAGGACCATTATGATTAGCCCCATTTTATCTATGTTATAGGAAATTATTTTGGAAAATAAGATCCACACATGGATAAAAGGCCATGT
This sequence comes from Picea engelmannii, assembly GCA_009831015.1. Lineage (NCBI taxonomy): Eukaryota > Viridiplantae > Streptophyta > Pinopsida > Pinales > Pinaceae > Picea > Picea engelmannii. The sequence continues at coordinate 135,749 of ML794918.1, read as the reverse complement.
AAAAAGAGCTAGAGGCAAGTTTGGGATTAAAGGATACCATTCCAATGTGGACCACCATGTTACATTTAGGATCATTGTAGAGGAATTTTGTAATCATAAAACCGATCTCCTTTGTTGTTTCGTTGATTTAAGAAAAGATTTTAACATTGTGTCGAGGACTAAACTATGGAATCAATACATGATATTAACGTCCCTTTATATTTAAGAGCTTATAAAGTAAGGATATATGAGAAATTTATTTCCATGTTTAGGAACATTGAGGGTTGGTCTGAAGAAACTAATTGTTATATAGGAGTCAAGCAAGGTTGTCCTCTATCCCCTACCTTTTTTTGAATCTATATTGATAAATTAGAATATTTTTTGGAGGATGCAAGTGATATAGATGGATTTCGGTGGCCTCCTACCTATTCCAACTGGCTCATTTTGGCATTTTTCCAGTTTGGCAGTTTTTCATAGTTTTCGGGTCCCTGACTTCTAGAGCCATTTTGGGGCCCTAAACAACATTTTTTAGGGATATCCACAATAAAACTATAAAAAAAATCAAATTCTAATGGGAAAATGTGTATTCCTCAGATAGACCTTTCCAACGGGCTATCATGCACCTAAAAAAAAGATCATATTCAAAAGTTATGACCCCGGGAAGTTGATGTACTAGCTTACCCCAACAGGGCCCACATGACTTTTGGCGCTTCATCTCCTAGGGTCAGGTTTTTGGATGTATAGGGTTTTGGAATTCCTGTTTATTGTAAAAATGATTGGAGAACCTCATTGTAACAATATTCTTGTGAATCAGTGCAATCGTCACATCTCTTCTCAGAGATAAGTCGCCACCATTCTAACAAGCTTGTTTTTCATTGCATTTTACAGTTTCAACACATTTTCATATTGAATAGAAACTAGTTTTACTGTATCTATGTTATTGTATCTCTACTATTCTTGTGTCTCTATGTTAATAATAATAATCTATATTCATTTTTGTTCTTCTCATAAAATCTAGATCAGTGGATCAGAGCAGCCTGCTCCTTGTCATTCTTAATGCATGTCCCCGACGAGGTCAAGGTACAAAGAATTGGGTCTCGAGATTTTTTCTCTTAAGGAAAAAATCTCTCGCACACCCAAGCGACCTCTCATGGCGGGAGAAAATAAATACGACAGGATAGGAGATCCTTTCAAAATGTTTCTCGAGCAAGCCCTCATGTTACAGAGGAACAAAATAATGCATAGTTTTGCACAAATCCTGCGGCGGCTACCAACATGCGACGAATCTTCCTCGAACAGAGGTGTCTCCCACTTCAAGGTACAATCAAATTTAGTATTCCCATATTTGAAGTTCATATAGACATAGATGATGTAGATAAATGGTTGAATATTCTAGAAGGGTATTTTTCTGTCCATAACTTTTCGAAAAAAGAAAAGATTATGTTTGTGCTCCTCAAATTCGTTCCCCATGTCAAAGATTGGTGGGAGATGTTCTGTGAGAAAAATGAAATAGAGGAACCCTAACTATTTATAGTTGTGATCACCTAGGAGTTCTTCAAGGATGCTATCAAGGAACAATACTACCTTTTCATAAGTTATGACGACATGTATACAAAATGGACCACCCTACAGCAAAGACCAAGCAGTGCTAGAGTTCACAAATATATTCCATACCTTGTGCAGCAAGATGGGTATCAAATATTCTGAGTGAAATCTAGTGCTCAAGTATCGCGATGATATTCATAAATACATCCATGCCAAAATGGATTTTTTGGACATCTCGTCTTTGGGAGTGACCTACTGATATGCCGTCAAAATCGAGCAAAATCTTAAACAAAATACACAACAATTTGAGATTGGGAACCCCTCACATCAGAACTATGTAAAGGGAAACCCCAAACCACAAAACAAAGGAAAAAGAATAGATGGAAAGTCTCAGGAAGACCAGTCTAGGCCACAAGCAAAGAAGGACACTAGGAAAACAAAGAAAGATACCAGGAAGTGGTGCGACTTCCATAAGAGCCCTTGGAAAAAACGGTTGATTTTTTCTCCAAGAAATCACTGGTGGTTGAGGTGAAAGCCTATGAATCATATGAGGGTTCCTACTATGAGTGATATCATTGACGCAAAACCCATTTCCATCGTTGCTACCACCAAGGTTCATCCTGGTGAACCAGATAAGCCAGAAGAAGACGAGCACCTCTTTCATTCATATATGTGGGTAAAAGGAACCCCACTGCACGTTATTGTTGATATTGGTAGCCAGAATAACCTCATATCAGAAGAGGTTGTCAAGCGACTAGCCCTGTCGACAACTTCGCACCCAAAACTCTACACCATTGGATGGCTCCACCAAGGAAGCGATCTTCGTGTCAACCAATAGTGTCGCTTATTGTATGCCATTAATCCCTTCAAAGATGAGGTATTGTGTGATGTTTCTCCTCTTTATATTTGTAATTTTCTTTTGGTCGAACCTTGTTTATAAAAAATTCATGTTGTATATGAGTCTAGGCCTTGTAGTGTTATTATTACTTTGAACAAGAAATTATACAGGATACTCAAGGCAGTCTCACCTAGTGTTATTTCCTTGATCTTTGTCAAGCAATCCAGGAAGGGAATTTATTCGTCTGGGAAGTTTTTATTCTTCATGATACTCTCTCAAAGTGAGCGAAAGGTTGCAGCCAAATCTAGGGCCTTTGCGACCAACCTCTCCACACAACAAAAGAAAGTGGACAAGGTCATGGAAGAACAAAAATATATCTTCTCCTCACCTATTGGGCTACCTTTTCACTGTTAGGTCAAGAATCCCATTGATTTGACCCTCGATGCACTGCTTCCCAATGGGATAATCTACCTTAGCTCTCTGTTAGAGAATGAGGATATCAAGTGATAGATCTAAGAACTACTCCACAAAGGGGCACATATGTCCTAGTTCATCACCTTGTGGGAGCCCCATCATGCTAGTGCAGAAGAAAGACATGACCTGGAGAATATGCATTGATTACGAGGCCATAAATAAAATCATATTCAAGAACCAGTACCCGTTTCCCAAAATCGAAGATCTCCTTTATCAACACAAGGGGGTCAAATACTTCAGTAAGATTGATCTGAAGTCTGCCTACCACTAGGTCCCCATAGAACAAAAATATGCATCGAAGAATGCCTTCAAGTAAAAAGAAGGTATTTTTGAATTGTTGGTCATGCCCTTTGGTTTAACAAATGCTCCAACAACTTTCATGAGGATGATGGATGATATCCTGTGACCTTTCACCAATAATTTTGTAGTGGTGTATCTGGATGACATCCTCATCTACAACAAGACTTGGGTGGAACACTTGTAGCATATTCAACAAGTTCTACACACCCTGCGACAGCACAAGCCATATGCCAACTTGGAAAAATAATCCTTCAACATGGAAAGGGTCCAATACCTAGGCTACATCATGGATCAACATGGTGTGCATGTGGATCCAGCCAAGATCCAAGTCATTTTTGAATGGCCAGCCCCAACCACACTCACTGATATTCAAAGCTTCTTATGCCTTGACAATTTCTATCGTAGGTTCGTGTTGGGATTCTCCCATATTGCATGGGCCCTCAACCAAGTAACCAGGGGTGGTGGTAAGGAATATTAGTGTGGGGCATGTCCAAAAAAAAAGAGTTCGATGATTAAAAGCATCACTTGTGCTCATACCCAATAATTTCATTACTAGACCTGCATCAACCCTTTTATATCAAGACAGATGCTTCGTACTATGTTGTGGGTGTAGTTCTATCTCAGTACAACCATGTCGTGGCCTATCATATTGAGACACTATCATATGTTGTTTGTAAGTACCCTACTTACAACAAAGAAATGTACTCCGTTGTGCAAGCCTACTGCCAGTGGAGAAATTACATTATCAGGAAGGAGACAGTCATCCACACGGATTGTAAGACACTACAGTTCATGCAGACATAAGGAAAATTGCAGAATGACTGCCATCATAAGTGGTCCATATACTTGCAGTAGTTCCACCTTAATATCTAGTATAAAACATACAGTACCAACCAAGTCATTGATTGCCTCAACCGATCTCCAGTCACGAAACTCACCACAATGCTATAATCTTGTGACCACAAGACCTTTGGATGGCCCAACCTCTATGAGCCAGACCCTGATTTTTCCACCACGTACCAAATGTTGGGAGAAAACTCAGTTGTCGCTAATTTCCATATGCAAGATAGGATATTATATCAACTGGGACATATCTGTGTTCCATCAAGTGAGTGAGAGAATATTAATTGGGAAGCCCACTATGGTCGGGTGGCAAGACACTTCGACGTCGAACATATAGTGCCAGTGTTGCAAAAACATTTCTACTGTCTTCAACTTCGAAATGATGTCAACAAGTATATCAGGTCCTGCAGTTCCTAAGTTATTTCCAAACCAACCACTAAGAAGTAGGTCCTGTACACACCTTGCCTACCCCTAACAGGAAATGGGAATCCATCTCAATGGACTACATGTCGGGCCTTCTGACCACCAAGAGGGGAAATGACTATGTCTTTGTGGTTGTTGATCACTTTTCCAAGATGGTGATCACGACCGCCTGCAAGAAGAGCATCACAACAAAGGCCACTGCCAAGGTCTTCTTTGAATGAGTCTGGGTACATTTTGGAATCCCAAAAACCATTGTCTCATACCGGGATAGTCAGTTCCTCAACACATTCTGGTCGAGCCTCTAGTCACTGCTGGACACCAATCTCACCAAATCCATTTCCTTTCAACCCTAGAAAGATGGCCAAACTAAGGTCATCAATAGAATGATCATGCATATCCTGCACATGTACAATTCCAAGAACCCCCACACATGGGATGAGATTCTTCCCTATGTTCATCATATCTACAACAAATCCCTACATATCTCAATCGACCACAGGCCCTTTCAGGTTGGGTTGGGATTCCAACCATTGGATCCCATGGATGTTCCACTACCTCTTGCGTCCACCCCGATTGATTCACGACCTTCTCCAACTGAAGCTGAAAAATCATATCCGCCAAGAGGTTCAACATATTTTATATAATTCCAATGCCAAGTACAAGCAGCGCCATGATCAACATCGACTACCACATAAGTTTCAGGTGGGTGACAAAGTGTGGTTACACTTGTCAAAAGAATGCCTTACAGGGCCCCATCGTAATATTCCCGCACTCGGTTACAAAATTTACACCATCACCAAGGTTGTGGGTGACAATTCTTTTGATCTCAACATTCCCCATTTCCTTGTCCTGCACCCAATGTTCAATGTGGATCTCCTTCGGCCATACTTCCCACTATTATTGGACACCTCAAAGATAGTCGAACAATTGACACCAATAGAGATCAACCCTGACTGCATGCAATAGGAATCCAATGATCATGTTGTGGACACACGGGTCAAGGGCATTCACCAACAAAGGATCCAACTTTATCGAGTTGTCAAAGCAAGGCAACTCCTACACCAAGGAAAGTGGCCCACCAAGGGCCAAATTCAGTAGAAATACCCTCATATGATGGGGGAAATCAACACAATGGATACCATTTCTTTCTAATGGGGAAGGACTGATCCATATGGATTTCGGTGGCCTCCCACCTATTCCAACTGGTTCATTTTGGCAGTTTTTCCTAGTTTTCGGGTCCCTGACTTCTAGGGTCGTTTTGACGCCCTAAACAACATTTTTAGGTATAGAGACAATCAAGACATAGGAGGAGTCAAAGTTTGATGAAAACATGTGTATTCCTTGGATAGACCTTTCCAACCGTCTATCATACGCCTAAAACGAAGATTGTATGAAAAAGTTATGACCCTGGGAAGTTGATGTACTAGCTTACCCCAATGGGACCCACATGAATTTTCACGCTTCAAATTCTAGGGTTAGGTTTTGGATGTCTAGGACTTTTCCAATCCCATTTATTGTAAAAAGTCTTGGAGAGCCTCATTGTAACCATATTCTTATGAATGAGTGCAACCATCACATCTCTTCTCAAAGATAAGCCACCACTATTCTAGCAAGCTTTTTTTCCGCTACATTTTGCAGTTTCAACAGTTTTTATTATTGAATAGAAACCAGTTTTACTATATCTCTGCTATTCTTGTGTCTTTGTGTTAAGAATAATAATCTATATTGATTTTCGTTCTTCTCATAAAATCTAGATCAACAGGTTTTTTTGGCGCAACTCTCGCTAGTATAATCATCATTCCCCTTCTCTATTCTAATGATATTGTTTGTATGGTTAAGAATCCCTATGACCTAGGTAAGAAACTAATAACCCATAAGGATTTCTACTCTAGCATCGATATGGTTTTGAACACTTAAAAAACAAGGTTATGATGATTAAATCCAAAAGGATCACCTACGATACTTTTCTTTATGACAACAATAGCTTGGACAAAGTGCCTTCATACAAGTATCTTGGAATCAATATCCACCACAATCTCAATTGGAACTATAGAGTTGAAAAAAGGATAAATGGAGTGTGGAAAGCTTATTATGGGCTCGAAATCAATTCTAAATTAGTGTAACGACCCATTCGTTACGTCTATGAATAGCGAAGTACAATAGGAAATTTTTTCTTTTTCTTTTCTTTTTAACAAATAAGAAATTAACAACATCACCTAATTAACTAAGGTGACACATGATCAAAATATAAACAACTCTACATATCATTGCGGAATGAGAATTCAAAATATAATGCCAAACAATCTCATGATATTATCACTAATAACAATGATTTGCCGAATATAAAAC
>ML794918.1:94222-119723 GCA_009831015.1 Picea engelmannii | reverse complement strand
ATATACCTTTCTGCATATTCGGTTAATGTTGAAATTGGAGGTTCCAAGGAAAAAGAGCCATGATTAAAGGTGAATATTGTTCATAATTGAAAGAAAGATTTCGATAATAATGATCATCGATCATTGAAAGGATCGATGACCCACATATTATTGTAGGAACCATTAGTTTGAATTGCAACCAAAGGAGGAAGGCCCATCCATGACTGTCAACCAATGCAAGATTGAAACTTAGACCATTGGATCAACAGTTACAAAATGTATGTAACGACCATGCCATTATGCCAAGCAAGAGACATACAACAGGTACAATTTTTTTTTGTTAGGAAATAATCATCAACAAACATGACGCACGGGTAATACAAGGTATAACTCATCATACATCATCAATATTCAAGCGTGCCAATACTTTATCACAACATAATGCATGGCACAAGGGTAATCATCTAAATCTTAACTAGTGCAAGGGCTATAATGCCTAATCAATCATAAGTCATTCATTAAACCTTCATCTACACATCAATAGTTCAAGACACAAGAGATAACGTCTTGATTTCGAAAGGTGCAAGAGAATACAGTTAATAATCAATCATTCTTCAATAAAAATTTAAGGCACCCTAGTATCCAAGTTCTAATTCAATCAGGCGCATCATAATTCATCGACAAAATAGAAACTGGTTGTTAATCCATCACATACTAGCAATTTAATGGTGCGAGTAAAATTGTTAAATCAACATACATCACAAAGATAATTTATTTTGCGCAATATGTCTAATGTCTACATCAAGCACTCTCGTTACATCGTAAATTTAAAGTGTGCAAGATGGATATCATCTAGTACACCCTTCCTTCATTACTTTTCCATCTGCACAAAACACTAAGGTCCACCAAAAATTTATTCTTGACATTAGATATTTATGTGTGCGAGAAATCTATCATCTAGAAAAAACATTGCATTCATTACTTTTCCATCTTCTCCTAAACGAATAAATGCTAAACTTAGTCACTTCTTCTGTCAAATATTTAGGGACAATGAGAAAGGGGATAATACATATAGAGTAATGAATCAAGAGAATAATTTCTATCTAACCTTAAGTATCTTAACTATTCACTTACATGATAGAGATATCTCCTGAGTGTAGGTAAGGAGAGCCACGCCTTCAACAAGCGAATCCCAAAATTGATGTGGTCGTTAGACCTCGTTATCCTAACTACTATAAGGTTGGGAAGTTCATCTCAACAAATTGAATTTCAGCTTGGTAAACTATAATTGTCTTCAATTTCCTGATAATTAACTCAATTTTGTGATTCTAATGGTGAGGTTCAAGAAGAACTAAAAGATTATGCGCATAGTGTTCCTAAGATAGGAATTGACTTCAAGCAAGGACACAAAGAGTGTTGTAAGGGATTCTAGTTTTTGTACTTCAATTGAGGCCAACGACAATGGCTACTGCCATTTACAACTAGAAATAAGTTAAAGTCATAAAAGTAGCTGCAAGGATAATTGAACTGAGATATCCCTTATATAAAAATAAGCAACATGTGTTTTAATTTGCACAAAAATCTCTCATAAATTGAAACCTATTAAATATAATGTAACCTCAATAGGCTGACTATACACTACCATTTGTCCTGGCTAGTTGTACTTTCTTTTCTTGATTTGCTTGAGCCTATTTAGCTCAGCTATTTTCCTTTTGCACATCACTTCTTCGTTAACTCTTTTCATTGTACTTTCTCCTTACATTCTTAATATACTGAATACTATTTCTGCTCTATTCTTTCTCTCTGCATTTCTTGCTTCACAATTTATTATGGTATCAGAGCTTCAGCAGTAAGCCTCTTCACACAGACTGGAGAGCAACCCGATACTCAAACAACACAGAGCTTACATTGTGAATGAGAGCACAGGATGCGAGCCACTTCACAAGGACTGGAGAGAAAGTCGTTGTCTGCATTTCACTCAAAAGATCATCGCGGGAAACTCCCATGAGGAAGCAGAGTGCTATACACTCGAAATATCGAGGAAGTAGAGACTGCAGAAGAAGAAAGTTTAAAGAATACTGAACAATTTCATATACGTCAAATATTCTCGAAGAAGAGCTACAGGAGGCAAGCACAATTAAAGAATTTCGGGAAATGTCTCAAATCCATCAAATATTGCAGTACAGAACAGTAAGCTTCAAAGAAATCTTGAAATTCTTTCAAATATTTGAAAAATTCACGAATTTCTTTCCTCAGAAGAAACTCTTTGCAAGAACAACAAATAAATTGCGAAATCAGTCAAGAATGAGCAGTTGCAGCTGTAATATTGGACCTACGAAAAGACCTGAGGCACAAATTGACTGCAGCAAGGACGAGGAGAGTGCAGAAACGACGAAAGATTTTCAACCGTCAGATTTGGCGCAGAGGATCGACAGTCGTCGGATCCGTGAGAAAGTGAATGAGGCTTAGTCCTCTGGAGTGCACAGGAGAAATTTTGACTTATGAAGTCACGGAATCATTAGGACCGTTCATCAAGGGACACACGGTGAGATATCAGCATTTTGCTGACTCACAGGGTGTAAAGGTCAGAAGACTGTCATGATAATTCGTGAATCGCAAAATCCCAATTCATTCTAGACTATTGGATCGAGAAAGATTGTGATCCGTCGATCTAACGCTATTGCAAAATCAGGAATCGGGAGTTGGACGAGCAAAGGAGACTGCACTCCAAACCCTGATACGCGAAATCCCGAAATCATCTCGACCATCCATCAATTAGGACACGTGGCAGCACATCCAAGTGCCGTCAAAATTTTGGCATTTCGGAGTTCGGGATATCAGAAGTCTTGTTGAGGAAGGTTGGGACACTCCACGGTGAAAGTCCTGAAATCCCAAAAAGATCACAGCCATCCATTCGTTAGGACATGTGGCAGCACATCCAAGCACCATCAAAATTTCAACATTTCAGAGTTCGGGATATCGGAGGTCTTGTTGACGAAGGTCGGGACACTCCACGATGAAAGTCCTGAAATCCCAAAAAGATCACAGCCATCCATTCGTTGGGACACGTGGAGGAGATCGAGGAAACCGTCGGTATTTCGGCTACCGGGGTTTGAAGTTGATAGAGGATTTGTGTCACCGGGGGTCACAAGTTGTGAAATCGCGAAACGCAGGAGGACCGTCCATCTTGAGGAGATGCATGGCAACAATCTAGGATTTCGGGAGATTTTTCGAAAGGAGAAGGACTCTTTGCCATTTCAACAGTCTGCGTATCGGTATTTCGGGGGTCAAGAGGACAGGAGATCAGGCGCTTGAGTCGCAAAAACCTGAAACAAGACTGTGGTCTTATGAGTAGTGGTCACATGGACCAAGGCATAGCTCAAGGGGCTAATGCGATAAAGGTCATTTCAACCATAAAAGAGGCAAGAGGTCAGGTGATTTGCGTCATAAAGCCCCAAAATAGGACTGTGGTCATATGGGAAGCGGTCACATGGACCGAAGGTATATCCTTGGGGATAATTGTTGTTAAAGCCATTTCGAAAAATCGACATTTCGGAGATCGGAAGGATGAAGGGTCAAGGACTCTTGACATCGGGAAATAGGAAGTCTCGAAACGTGAAATCTTGAAAAGGCGTTTGAATAAGCACCGGGATATTTCAGATTTCGGCAAATTGAGGGACAAAGAAATTAGCAGACCTGGTTTAGGCACAAGAAACAAGTAAACACAAAATTTTTCCAATTTTTTTTTTCTGTTTTGTTCAAATTCTTTAAATATGGCGACGTCTAGCAATTTAGGACCAACTCAAGGTCCAATTCTTCTTGGAAATAACTATGATTTTTGGTCTCTTCGAATGAAATCCTTCTTGCAAGCACAAGAGTGTTGGGATCCAGTGGATCTTGGATATGTGGAACTAGATCCAGTAGACCTTGCCGCCATGAAAAACCAACAAATAATTGCTCAGGAAACTCAGAGGAATAGAGAAAATAAAGATAAATTAGGGATTCAAAATTCTGTGGATGATTCGATTTTCTCAAAAATCACAGGCGCTGGTACTTCAAAACAGGCCTGGGACATCCTTAAATCAGCCTACCAAGGCAATGACAGGGTCAAAACTGTCAAACTACAGACCTTGAGGACATAATTCGAGACTTTAAGAATGTCAGAGTTTGAAAATGTGGATCAGTTTATGACCAGAGTCATGAGAATCATGAACCAGATCAGATTGACTGGTGAAGCCATCACTTATCAACACATTGTTGAGAAATTCCTCAGAAGTTTACAAAATAAATTCGAAATGATTGTTACAACAATCCTCGAATCCAAGGATCTGTCACGTTTTTCAACAGATGAACTAACTAGTTCCCTGGTGACACATGAGACCAGACTGCATCACACAGATGAGTCAATCGCCAATGCCTTCAAAAATTAATTCTCCTTCAACAGAGGGAGAGGTAGAGGAAGAGCCAGAGGTCACCAAATATGAAGGAGTACTACAAGTGACCAACACTCGAATGGAGGTAATAAACAATAGAGCCAACATCAAAATTTTCAAGGTCACAGACAACAACACCAGAATCAAAATTTTCAACCTCAAAGAGGCAAAGGGAGAAGATCAAATGAGAAATAAAGCATACAATGCTATTACTGCAAAAAATATGGGCACTATGAATCTGAATGCCGGAAGAATCAAGCAGATCATCTCTCAGGCAGAGCACATGTGTCAAATCATACGGGAGAAACCTCAAAATATATGTTTCTCTCATGCCAAAGGACTGAAGAACAACCTAAAGATCTCTGGTTGTTGGACAATGGATGCAGCAATCACATGACAGGTAACAAAGATTTACTTTCATGCGTTGATTCTTCAATCTCATATGATATTACACTTGGAAATGATTCCTTAGTCAAAGTTCAAAGCAAAGGAACTGTACCTATTCTTACTAAACAAAATGAAAAGAAAGACATAAAGAATGTCTATTATGTTCCAGATCTGAAGCATAATCTGCTAAGTGTAGGACAACTCATTGAACATGGCTATAAGGTACTCTTTGAGGGAGCATCTTGCAAGATATATGACAAAATCCCAAGCATAAAATTGATTTCTGAAATCCACATGACTCAGAATAGGATGTTTCCCCTTACACTCAGAACTGCAAATCTGATTCAACCATATGCACAAAGTGCATCCACCCTAATTGAAACAATGGTTTGGCATACAATATTTGGACATCTACCCTTTAAGAGTCTAAGTCTTCTTCAGAAGCACTCCATGGTCAAAGGTCTTCCCATCTTCAAAGAACAAAATTCCCCATGTGAGTCTTGCATACTTGGAAAACATAAGAGAACTAGTTTTCCACAATCATCCAATCAAGCCAAACAACATCTCGAACTAGTTCACACTGACCTATGTGGACCAATGTAAACAGAGTCAATAGGTGGTATCTTTTACTTTCTAACGTTTATTGATGATTTTAGCAGGAAAATATGGATCTATTTTCTCAGACACAAGTCTGAAACTTTTGCAAAATTCAAGGAATTCAAAGCAGAAGCTGAAAAACAGAGTGGAAAATATATAAAAGCACTCAGGTCCAATGGAGGAGGAGAATACAACTCCAATGAATTTTCAAATTTCTGCAAATCACGAGGCGTTATCATGTAAACAACAACCAGATATACTCCACAACAGAATGGAGTGGCTGAAAGGAAAAATCAGACAATAATGAATATGGCAAGAACACTTCTCAAAGAGAAAAGTTTGTCAAATATTTTTTGGGCTGAAGCAGTAGCATGCTCAGTTTATCTCTTGAATAGATATCCAACCACAATTCTAAAGATGAAAGTCCCTCAAGAAGCATGGAGTGGGACAAAGCTAAATGTTGCACATCTAAGGACATTTGGATGCATAGCATACGCTCACATACCTTCCGAATTAAGGAAGAAACTGGACGATAGAAGTGAGAAATGTATCTTTACTGGATATAGTGAAACATCTAAATCCTATAGGCTTTACAACCCAATCTCCAAGAAACTAATTCTCAGCAGAGATGTAAAATTTATGGAAAATCAATTCTGGAATGAATCGGAAAATCAGCAACTGGACAATCAAAATCCATAGCTGCCAAGCTCTGAAAACACAGAAAATTCAGGACAACAAATACCTCTTCTTGTTCTTCCAAGATTGCAGGTACAAGGACGATCTGAAAATTCTTAGGATAACTCAACTTCTGGCAGAGACTCATCCTCTGAAATTCAAAATCAGACAACTCGAAGTTTGAGAGAAATCCATCAGCAGTTGGATGACTTTGAATAACACAACATTTTTTCTTTAATGTCATGTCAACCTACATATTTTAAGGAAGCCGCTAAGGAGCCACATTGGGTTCAAGCCATGAACCAAGAAATTGAATCCATTGAGAAGAACAATACATGGGATCTTGTTGATTTTCCAAGTCACAAGAAAAGTATTGGTGTCAAGTGGGTTTACAAAACTATACTCAATGAAAAAGGGCAGATCGAAAAACACAAGGAAAGATTTGTTTCCAGTGGATTCTCACAACAACCTGGTACTAACTATGGTGAAACTTTTGCTTCAGTAGCAAGATTAGACACTATCAGAACTCTATTGGCCATAGTAGCCCAACATAAATGGCAAGTATACCGGATGGATGTCAAGTCAACCTTCCTAAATGGTTTCTTAGAAGAAGAAGTTTATGTCGATCAACCACCTGGATTTGAAGTCCAAGAGCAGCCAACCAAAGTATATCTGCTGAAGAAAGCCTTGTATGGCTTAAAACAAGCTCCAAGAGCTTGGTACAACAGAATTGACACTTATCTGATCAAAAGTGGTTTCAACAGAAGTCAAAATGAGCCAACTCTCTACACCAAAACTGATCAGCATGGTAAAATTTTGATTGTATGTTTATATGTTGATGACATGATATATACTGGAAATCTTGAGTTAACAAGTTTTAAACATCCCATGCAATCTAAGTTTGAGATGACACATCTTGGCATCATGAAATATTTTTTGGGGATTGAGGTTGATCAATCAACCAAAGGAATTTTTGTTTGTCAGAAAAAGTATGCAGCAGACATCATCAAAATATTTCGCATGGAAGAATGCAATCTAGCAGAAACCCCTATACCTCTAGCCACAAAATTGAGCAAGAAAGATGAAGGCCCTACAGTGGACCCTACCCTGTACAAAAGTTTAGTAGGCAGCTTGTTGTATCTTACAACAACTAGGCCTGATATTATGTATGCAGCTAGCCCTATTTCCAGATTCATGAAATCTCCCAATGATTCTCACTGGAAAATGGCGAAACGGATTCTAAGATATGTTGCAAGAAATCTCAATTTTGTCTTATGGTACACTAAATCTAATAATAATCAACTATATGATTACACAGATAGTGATTTTGCAGGCAGACTAGATGACAGGGAAAACACCTCGGGACATGCTTTTCACCTAGGCTCGAACCTGATTTCATGGGCATCAAAGAAGCAGCCAATTGTCTCAATATCTTTTGCAGAGGCAAAGTATGTTGTTGCTACTTCAGCTTCCTGTCAAGCTGTGTGACTGAGAAGAATATTGAAAGATATGTCACATACAGAAAATGATCCAACTCCTATCTTCTGTGACAATACCTCAACAATTGCTCTATCCAAAAATCATGTGTTTCACAAGAAAAGAAAACACATTGACACTCACTTTCACTTCATCCGCGAGATCGTCAATAATGGTGACATTGCACTCCAATTATGTGGTTCTCGATATCATCTCACATATATCTTCACAAATCCACTGGGAAAATCTATTTTTGATTTTCAGAGACAGGACTTGGGCATCTCGAATACGGATGGGCGAAGCATGTGGGACTGCGCTGAGGAAGGAGAAGTGAAGCAGGCCGAGTCCTCCATCAAATTGCAGGGAGACGCCCATAAATTTGTTGGGAAGGTAAAGAGGCACATAGTTAAATTAAATGATCACAATTACGTGGAAACCATATTTCTAAATCACCTAAATCTTATGCATATTTCTTGGGGGAAATATAATAGATTCTGATTCACATAATCCCTTGATTCACTTAGTTTTATGCCAGTCAATATAAATAATGTTTGGAGTACTAAATAGCTGGTTTATAAAAATATTTCAAATATTTTTGCACGATGGATTGAACTTCTTGTAACTGGAGATGCCTAAAGAAATAGTTGTAAACGAATATAATTTATGATATTTTCATTTAACTTAATTTTAGGGGATCAATTGTTAGTTTTCAAGTACAAATTTACACATCCAAAATTGATGCTAAATTTAAAAATATCAAGCTTGAAATTTTTGTAAATCTTAAATTAAATAAATCTACGAGCTTCAAACACATAAACTGATATTCGCACCGTTCACAAATAGAGAAACACGCATACATAAAACTTAATTTCATAATTTCCGAGAATAACTACTCTGGAAATACACTCATCAATGATTCTAGCTAACCCTCCTTTGCATGTCCAAGAGATTTACGAACAATGGAATTTTTTCCACACACATATGTATACGGCGTAGAATCCAATAGTTGCATGTCAGAATTCAATTACCCCCGTCCCTGATTTCAAGAGAAAAAGATAGAAACATATTATATAAAAAGAGAGAAGAATCTGAAATTTGCTTTCCCAAATTCAATTATCCCACTACCTGATTGCAGAGACCATGCTTTTTAATGTTGCAGTCAGTGTCGTTGTCATGTCAATAGATGAAAAACTTGAACATTGCAATGCATTTCTTGATAATAGTAAAAGAAATTATTTGTAGATTTAAAATACACAAACTTCATTGGAAAGTGCCTGAAAGTAGGTCCCATGGGATAACACAATTGGTTAAGACGTGTGCACACTCTTCCAGTTTGGGGAGAGGTCATGAGTTCGAAACCTGTGTCCCTTGGGGCTGTGAAGCTTTATCACTCCCATATCAGCCACTATGTGGGGAAATATCTGGGGTGGGTTTCCAGCGCGGAATCTCCAACGTGGAAAAAAAAAGTGCCTGAAATTCGTTGAAGGAGCAAGCCGGCATAACAAAGATATTGAGGGCTGCGATTTTCTGAGGTATGGGAGGTAATTCGCTGAGGTGTGAACAGACAACGTAGAGGTTAAACGCAAATAAAAATTTCCATAAGTTGTGGTAAATTCGTGAGGTGAACATCAGTGGTAAAATCGTAAAATAGTGAGGTGAATCATCAGTGATAAAATCGTGGGGTGATCATCAGTGGTAAAATTGTAAAATCGTGAGGTGAATCATCAGTGATAAAATCGCAGGGTTTAGACAGAAAGAAAAAGTTTTCCCAACTCCAAATTTTGCGAGAGGAAAACGCTACAGGAAGAAACGAAGGTTTAGACAGAGGAAAGAGTTCCCCAAACTCCAAATTCGTGAGAGGAAATCACTACAAGAAAAAAGTAGGAACCACTCGCCTAACAATGGCGCCCTCTCTTGCAAGGAAAAATTAAGTTCGTCAGAAGAAAACACATCCCAACTATCCCCTGTGACGATTTAAAAACAAAAAATCACTCTAACCATCCCAACATAGTTAAAAGTAAATAAAAAGGATAAGAAGCACATCAAGAAGTTTCAGTTGCAAGGGCGCAATTAATATGAGGGTAAATCGAAATAAAAAGAGGGTGTAACATGGGTGCCAATAAGTAAACACAAAAATGAAAAATGCGTGGAGCTAAAAACATCATGAGATCTTTCCAATGATAACATATATTCAACGAATTCAATAACACATGAATCTATATACAAATTCTAACTAAATTACAACTGCAAATTTAAAGGCATATTGTAATTGTAGGTGAAGGATCTGAAGGGGTTGTCCCGCGCTTGCGCTCTATCCTTCTCCTACTGTCTAACTGCTAAGACCTCACCGGTATCTCCCAACCAACGCTAGGGGTACTCTTCTTACCCCTGAGCGCCCCGAGCCACAACGGACGACGCACACAAAAATCAGAGAAAATATAGCTCCCAGCTCGCCTCGCAAGGTCGAGCTACCACTCCCATTCGAAGTGGGCATCCCAAATCCTACAAGAAAAATCAGTGAAGAAAAATTTTGTTAGCATAACCTTAGGCATACCAGTTGTGCCATACCCCTTCTCTACCATTTCTTTTATAAAGTTTTATTAGTGACTAGTTGTCAAAATGCACATTAAATTCTTTTTATGAAATTTTTATTAGGAATATTCTCCCCCGTACACTTGCCACCCGATCCCTTAGTTGCACCAGAAATTCATTTAATTAATTGAATTAATTTTCCAATTTCCCTCACCCACCTAAAAACGCTCCTCGATGTCCCTTTATTCCCTCACATTCCCTTAATGACTGACCAATTTCTTAAAGCTTAGTTGAGTTCATTTTAGGAAAGTTCTCTAGACTAGATTATCTTCTATGTTCCACATTCCTTTTGTATTTAAGTTTCCCCTTTTTGGTATAAGTTCTAAATTAGCAAGTTTTTCACAAAGCAAACAATAAAATTTTTGGATAAATTCTTTCTCCTTTATTTTTTTAAATTTGATTTTTTCTTCATCCCCCCTTTATTATTTGATTAATTGGTTTTAGTCCTTATACCCGCCCAATTAGACCTATGATCTAATTTCAATTAGGCTTAGCAAATTTTTTTTTAAGGGAAATTTTGTACTTATTAAATTTTACTTTTACACCATTTATTTTCAACACTGACCAGGACAAAATGAGACATTGTTTTCTAGGTACCTAGGTTCATTGAATCGCCAATGTTAAAAACCGTGACATTCCCTTCAAGACGCACTACATGCTCCAAGGGTTCCACTCTCCTTCATTCATGTTTTTTTTATGCAACATGCTCTTCAAGACGCACTACATGCTCCAAGGGTGTCACTCTCCTTTTGACTGATTTTGGTAGACGTCGAACCCTTGGAGTCAATACGTTGTTAGGAGACCTTGTGGGGGAATAAAGGCCTCTAAGGAATAAGGACCCTGCCTTATTGCGTGCCCCTTAGAATCTTCGTGAGCGACTGTCTTATTCTACCCTCATGACATCATGGATCTCTTGAACTAGGTAATCGTTAACCTACAATTCGAGCCACGACAAGAGTGCTAGTGGGTTAACCTACAATTCGAGCCACATCTCACCTTCAATATATCTGTTTTTCGTGCATGACCCTTTTACTCCAAATGTGAGTCTGATTAACAAGCTATCAGCAACCTGCATCGATCAACGAACATGTCAACGATCTATAAAAAACATCATAATATACGAGTCATATGTCTTATATGCAATAACATAAATACGCAAACCATAAACAGTCCACTTCCTAACTCGATCCAGAGTCCAAGGAGGTCCATTGATTCCATCGACATCCTCAATCTGTCCAGAGTCCTCCACACTCAGAATAAACCAATCAATAGTACTTGTCGATACAAATATAATCAAATACATATCATCATATCCACAACATCATCATAATCCATAATTGAAACCGTCAATCATATAATGAACCGGGTCACTTGCACACAAGTGTCCTCAAGAAATAAGTCACATCAGGTGCACGCAACAGAGAGATGTTACAACATACATGTCATTCCAGTAGCAAGACATTAAAGTTGTCAGATCAAATCAAAATTAATTCATGACCATAGCATCGTGCAATGATGTAAGTTTGTTGGCCAAAATGTAAATAGATAAATGGCCACCAAATCACGAGAAAAGGAAGAGATTGATGGTAGTGAGTCTCTTTGCATATGGAAAGAGCGCAAAGGTTAATGGAAAGGGGAATTTGCAAAAATAAATAGACCATAGATCTCTGTGACATGTATCTGTCCCACATTCTATCTCATTTGACTAAGGGATTATCCCGTGTGCAACTTTCATTTGTGAAAGCAATGTGAATTGTCCACCCGATGGTTAATTAACTCCCAATCGTTGATTTTCTTAAAGAATCTAGACAAACCTTGACCTTCAACACAACTGAAAATTAAGTTACAACCTTTGATTTGCTATGGCACTGAGATAAGCCTTGTAGGCGCTCGCTCTTGGTCACATGCCATGGTCATATGGGGAAAGTACCAATCCCTTTGAATCTTACACTCATGTATTACTAAGAACCCTCTTCATTGGGTTATGGTCATGATCATGGTCATGTGAGATTTAGAACTCATGAAAAATCTTTAAGGAGGAAGCTCGAGATTAGGACCTCAAGTCACATGGTGGAGATAAGCCCTCACATTTTGAGACTTTGCACTAAAGTCCAAATTAAATAACACTTAATCCTAAGGTTTGAACCATTGGTGGTAAGTGAAAAAAAATAGTTTTTGGTCATGTAGGTGACAAAATAAAAGCGCCATTGTTATCAATCAATGACATGTCCGACAGAGACCAAGTATTAAAAAGATTGATAACAGTGCAGTCATCGAAACAATAGGATGCATTGAAAGACCTTTATGAAGATTTTATAAAATAAATAAAAAGTAGAATTGTACTATTGTAAAAAGGCATTCGAAAAACCTTGTTGGAAATTCAGAATTTGAAATCTACTTAAACTCCTAGAGTCAAAGTTTATTCAAGAACAGTTACAACAGTAGCAAACAAAATTTAGCATCAAACCATTACATTGATGCTACAAAACAGATTGCACATGAAGGGATGAATGTTGAGCAACTTACAAGGGATTTGAAGTCTTTATAAATTAAAATCAACTATCAATAAACAACAAAAATATCAACATTATTGTTAATTAAATGAAGAGGTGCAATGGTTCATTATTAAAAGACACAATGGATCATTGTTAAAAAGACAAAATGGTTCAATAACATACCTGTTGGAAGGCTATATAAAGAGAAATGATTTGGTGGAAATAATGTGTCTCTAAGGTTTAATTTAGAAGATCAAATAAAAATCAAAGTCCAAGTAAGAAATTAAATATGCTCAATAAGTGAAGGTGGAAGTGAGGAGCAAGGGAGGATTGCATTCCTCTACAAGTTGAATCCTAGAACAAGGGAGTTGGTGCTTCCAATAGTTGATGCTCTAAACAAGGAGTTGGTGCTCTATAGCAAGGGGTTGGTGTATCCTTGGTTTGGTGCTCAAAAGAAGAGAAATTGGTGTCTCCTACATATTGTGTCTTGTAATTTTTGTGATTTTTATATAATTAATTTATGTTTTCAGTACATTTACATTCTTGTTGATCAATTTTTGTTATTAATAAGTTTAATAATTAATTATTATTAAAATGTTGAAAAAGAAACAATATTGAGTCACCCCCTCTCAGTATTAGCTAATATTTCAACATTTGGTATCAAAGCAGGTTCCTTCACCACAATCTAACGACTTGAAGGAAAGATCTTGATAAATCACTATGGATCAACAAGAAGGAATGTTCTCTAATAGAGCACCATTGTTCAAAAGAAATTATTATGTATTTTGGAGTATAAGGATGAGAATTTACCTGATGGATCTTGGATTTGATGTTTGGATATCAGTGGTAAATGGCTACACCGCACCAACTACTGCACCTTTAGATTTTGTTACAAATAAACTCTGTAATGATAATTCAAGGGATGTTAATGCAATTCTAGGTGGATTAGAAAATCATATATTTGTAAAAGTGATGCACTGTAAATCAACAAAATAAATTTGGGACAAACTTAAAGTCATCTATGAAGGAGATGGAAAATCCAAGCAAGCCAAAATTCACACATACAGAGGGAAGTTTGAAAGCATGAAGATGAAAGAGGAAGAAAACATTGCATAATATTTTCAAAGAGTAGATGAAACAATCAATTCAATCAGAGCACTAGCAGAAGAGTTAAAAGATAAAATTATTTTCCAAAAGGTGTTGAGATCATTACCAATGAGATATGATTCCAAGATATCTACCTTGGAAGATCGAGAACACCTTGACAAACTTACAATGGATGAACTTCATGGGATCCTTCAGTCTATGAAATGAGAACCGAGAAATAAAAGTCATCAAAAGGAGAAAAACATTTCAATGCATTAAAAGCAACAAAGAACCATGAGAATGTTCCAAATGAAAATCACTCAGACATATCATATGAAGAAGAGGATAACTTCATAAGGAAACTCAAGAAATGGTCTGGTAAATACAAAGGGAATTTACCTTTCAAATTCTTCAACTATGGAAAAAATGGACACTTTTCTAATAAATGTCCTTATCCCAAGGAGGATAGTGATGATGAAGAAACATATAACCCTAAAAGGGGTAAAACTAGAAACCAAAAGAAATTCTACAAGAAAAAGAACTTTTACTCCAAACAAGACAACAATTCATCTAGCATGAGTGAAGATGATGAGATAGATCTTCTATTTATGGGAATAGAAACTCAAAATAATGTTGTTGAGGACAATGAATAAAAATCTGAAGTTGAAGGAGAAGTAAACCTTGAAGAAGAACTGATTAGGGCTCTTCAAGAAATGAGGAAGTAAAAAAGGAAGAACAAGACATTGAAATAACAACTAGTGGAATATGAAGGGAAACAAAAATCAAGAGAAAAGGAATTTTCAAAAAATATGAAAGAATCAAAACAAATTATTATTAACTTGAAGATTTAACTCCAAGAATCCAAAAGAATTGGAGAAGTCATTTTAAAACAACTCAATGATAAATAACAAGATTGTGAAAAACTAGAGATTGAAATTGTGTTTCTAAAAAGGAAACTTGAGAAAGGGAAGAACCACTCAAGATTTGAAAACAACTCAAAAATATTGGAAAATATTCTTAGCATTCAAATATCACCAAGCAATAATATAGAGCCAGGTTATGACCAAAAGAATTATAACAAAGGATCTAATTCTAAATCTTAGGAATCTAACAAAAATTTAAAAAGTTATGCAGATGCCCTTCAAATATCTTTCAAATAGAAAGAAAAATAAATAAATAATGATTCTAATAAAGATAAATATGAAAAATAAAATGAATTCATATAGAATACAATTACAATAAGAACTCCTCCAAAATGTTATCAACATTTATTTCTTGGATATTGCTTCTCTTGCAATAATTTTGGGCATAAAACAATAAATTGTAAAACATATGGAAAGAGAAATCATGAAAATTCCTCAAATACATGGTTATAAGAACAATAAGAATAAAAATAATACAAAAAATAAAAACTATAACTCATTTTCTCCTTTACAAGATTACAATGTTGAATGTTGCAAATGCAACAATTATGGTCATAAAACTAGTGAGTCTAGACTTTCCATGAAGACAAGTATCTCCAACATTCAAGAAAATTATAAGAAGGCATGGAGAAAAAAATATGAAGTACAAACAAAGAAAGAGAATGAATATATTGTACCTGAAATTGATAAAGTTGATAATAGGAGAATGAAAGGAAAAGTTCCTAATAAGGAATGTGAAAATAAGATTTTTTTCTATAAAGTGTATTAATAAAGAAGAGTTCCTAAAGATTAATATGACACATTTGTAGATCTTGATGATGTCTTGCAAATCAATAATTCATTAGCCAATGAAAGAAATATGAAAAAATAAAATTCTAAAGAAGAAGATGAAGAAGACTCTATTGCACAAAACAATGGTGATGATGATGAAATCCCAAAAGTAGATCAACATGTAGAATTGAGCGATGAATATCATAAAATATTTTGAATTTTATTTTGATGATCTACTAAACTCCCTCTCAATAGAAAATACGAATAGAATAAAGGAACAAAGATTCAGGAAATACTTAAGGTTGTTCCTAGTGATGACCTCATGAGTATTGAACCACAAAAAAATGCCTTCCTCTTTTTCAACATTCTTCTTCGAAGAACATTTTGTATTAAAACATGTACCGAAGGAGTACCACCTTACAAGGGAATCATTTGAATGGATAGTTGGTGATATTGAGTCTTGTTTTCTATAGTCCTTACTATCTCGTGGTGAAATAATTGACTATGTTGCAGCATAGTCCACTAGTGAACCAATTACTCAGATGACATTGGATACTTTCCATTATGTTGATATTAGTGGCAATAATGTTTCTCTTTGTGTTTCCAGGATGAGGGAAATCATAAATGTGGATAAGAAAATTAAAACTCCATCATTTTATATATATATAAAACCTGAGCTCAACAAGACAAAGGAAAGGGAAAGGAATGTGAAATATGCCTTAGAAAACACAATTTTACAGATGCTACTAAAGTATGGTATGATCCAAATCTATTATTCCCAAAGATTGAGAAACTTAGGAAGATGACTCTTACAACCAATGACAAGAGGTTATTGAGAAAATATCATGATTTGAGGAGATACCTGACAACAATAACAGATTTACTTCTATTTGAGAAGAAATATGAGCATGAGAAAGATCTGAATGTGAAAAAGATAGCTATGAATTGTGTGGAAACTGAATCATACCACTGGTTGAGAAAACAAAAATGAAGAGGCTCTTGGGTTACATATGAGTGAATAGATGACTAGCGCCATGAATAAATTGGGAGCAGACTAGAAGGAAATGAAGGTAGTCCTTGAGAAACATTTCCATAATTTTGTCCCACTCTTGAAGGAAGCTAAAGGGAAAATATAATTAAAGGATATCTAGTGCATCATTGGAGAAACCTGGTTAGTAGAGGATTATAGATTAAGTATCATGGCAGACTAAAACATGTCTCGACTATTTGAGTAAGCAATACAACAGTAGATGAAAAGACCAATTTAATTTTTTTTCTAAGGGGACAAATGTTGAAATTGGTTTCTACAGAATCAAAGGACTATGATAGAGAATTTATTTGACATATGTTGAAAAAGTTTCAATTTATTTTGAAAGTTCTTGATTGTCTAAAATTATTAGTCAAAGGGGGAGAATTGTTGAGATGGAGAGTTGTGGAATACAAGAAATAATTTTCCTTTGCCATTAATGACAAAGGGAGAGATAAACAATAAAAACAATTCCAAAACAAAAAGCATGAATATAGAAGTAAATGGATAGAGGTAGCACAACCTCAGGGAGAGAAAAGGAATATCCCCTCTTCCATTGCTATTAAAGGGGGAGAATGAACAATAAAACTCAATTAAAATATTTTTTTTCACTTTCTTTCCATCAATGCCAAAGGGGGAGAATGTTGGACATGGTGTTGGCATTGATGTCAAAGTAGGTCAATGTGTTCAATGTTGTACTTGGTGTTTAGATTTGGCATGAATGTCAAAAGAGGGATAATATGGTATTGAGATAAAAGGTTTGTCCATTGATATCAAAGAGGTCCAATTTGGTCATCCACATTGTGAATTTGGTATGGTATTTTGTGTGACATCCCACCATCCGAAAATTCCATATCTATGGATAGTATTTGAAGTAATTGATGATAATTTTGATCTATATATATACTTTACCCTCAATACAAAGAAAAAGGATCAAAGTCTTTTCATCAAGAAAAAGGGTTATTTGCAGCAGAAGGAGCCAATGTAAATATATGTACAGCGTGTTCTTGGTAGATTAAATGAAAATATTATGTTCTGAGTATAACTTGTTTGTTGAATTATTGTTTGGTTGTGAATGATTAAGAACCTCTCTATATTGGAAGGAAATGTTTTTTTTGAAGGATTCAATGGGACTATGAAAATCATATTCATATATATATCTTCATGTATATTAATTTAATGTTGAAATTGTAGGTTCCAAGGGAAAAAAGCCCTGATTAAAGGTGAATCTCGTTCATAATTGAAAGAAAGAATTTGATCATAATGATCATCAATCACTAAAAGGATCGATGACCCACATATTGTTGTAGGAACCATTAGTTTGAATTGGAATCAAAGGAGGAAGGATCATATGTGATTGTCAACCAATGGGGGATTAAAACTTAAACCATTGGATCAAGAATTACATAGTATCCACATCATTCCAACAACAAGTTATTAAAGTCATCAGATCAAGTCAAAGGTGATTCGTGACCATAGGATCATGTGATGGTGTAAGTGTATTGTCCCAAATTTAAAAAGAAGAAATGATCGCCAGATCATGATAAAAGGAAGTGATCGACGATAGTGAGTCTCTTTTCATATGGAAAGAGTGCAAAGGTTAATGGTAAGGGGCATTTGTGAAAATATATTGACCACATATCTTCATGCCACATGTCAATCCCACATTCTATGACATTCGAATTGGGGATTATCCAATGTGTAATTTTCATTTGTTAAATAAATGTGAACTATATACTCGACGGTTAATTAAGTCTGAGCCATTGATTTTCTTAAAGCACCTGGAAAAACCTTGATCATCCACTCAATTTATAATTAAGTTATAATTGTTGATTTGATATGATGCCGAGATAACCCTTGTAGGTGCTCTCTCTTGGTCACAATTCATGGTTGTAGGGAGAAATTAGAAATCCCTTTGAACCTTAAAATCATGTATTACTAAGCACCCTTTTAATTAGTTTATGGTCATGATCCAAGTCATGTGAGATTTAGAACTTGTGAAAATGATTAAAGGAGGAAGACTGAGATCAATACCTCAGGCCACATGCTGGATAAGCCCTTAGATTTTGAGACCTGGTGCTAAAGGCCAAATTAAATAACACTTAAGCCCAGGGTTTGAACCATTGGTGGTAAGTGACAAAAAAGTGTTTGTGGTCATGTAGGTGACATGATAAAAGCACCATTGTTATAAATCAACGAAGAGTCATACATAAACCAAGTATTAAAGAGCTTGTTAATAATGCAGTTGCAGAAACAATAAGATGTATTGAAATACCTTTATGAATATTTTATATAAAAAAAATGTATTATTGTAAAAATTCATTTGAAAAACCTTCTTAGAAATTTAGAATTCAAAATCTAGTTAAACTCCCAGAGTTAGAGTTTATTCAAGAAAACTTACAATAGTATCAAACATAATTTAGCTTCCAACCATTCCATTGATGCTACAAAATTGATTGCACATGAAGGGATAAATGTTGAACAACTTACAAGGGAATTGAAGTATTTATAAATAAAAATCAACTATCAATAAACAATGGAAATATCAACATTATTGTTAATTAAATGAAGAGGTGCAATGGTTCATTATTAAAAGACACAATGATTCATTTTTAAAAAGACACAATGGTTCAATAACATATATGTTGGAAGACTATATAAACAAAAAGGTTTTGGTGGGAAGAATGTGTCTCTAAGGTTTAATTTAGAAGATGAAATCAAAATGAGAATCCAAGTAATACATTAAATATGTTGAAGAAGTGTGGTTGGAAGGGAGGATCAAGGGAGGATTTCATTCCTCTATAGGTTGAATCCTAAAACGAGGGAGTTGGTGCTTCCTATAGTTGGTTCTCTAAAAAGGGAGTTTGTGCTTCTTAGAGTTGGTTCTCTGAAAAGGGATTTGGTGCTTCCTAGAGTTGGTTCTCTAAACAAGGAGTTGGTGCTTCCTAGAGTTGGTTATCTAAAGCATCGGGTTGGTGTCTCCTTGAGTTGGAACACTTTTTGAGAAAATAGAATATACTTTTGATGCCACCTTCGTCGGGGTCCCAACATTTCAAGGTTCTTTTGAACTCTGAAATATAAACTCCAACAATGAATTTTTAAGTACTAGAAAGTCTCTGATGTCGGCACACAAACCTATGTTAAAAGGATAATATTATTTTGATACTGCCTCCATCGAGGTTCTAACATCTCTAGGAATTTATGGACTCTAAATCATAAATTATGATGATACACCTTGAAACCATTTAAAGTATCTATGATCGACACTCAAACCCAGGTAAAAGAGAATATATCGTTGATACCTTCCCATCATAGTGTACCTCAACTTGATTGTCGTTGACCTCCGATGAGATGACTCTGACTAGCCCCACCTATCACCACGACCATGCTCCTATTATGTTGGAACATGAACCCATGCAAGATAAGGAATATTCTTCATTCCCTTTCCTTCCAAGTGAAAATAACCCATGAAATTACCCTAGTCCAATAGAAGAGACTCTGACAACCCTATTTTGAATTTAAGCCTCTGCTTCGACCCAAATACGCATATTTGGATGATCATCCCTCTTAAATCGGTTTAATGGTGGATATAACACTTGGATTTTGAAACATTCCTCTTACATGAGTGATTTATTACATATTTAGAGTGATTTAATACATATGAATGGACCCTAAACTCTCATTTCTCACTTTATCTTCCTCTATAAGCTAGTAAATCACTCTTCCTTACTTTAATTATCTTTGTATTATTCTAAAATCAACTCTTTCGACTTAACTGTAACTGTTAAATTTTTCTAACATTATTTATATCCTTACAGTTTCTTCATTATTCTCTGAGGATTATCTCATGTTTTGACTCTAGTGATACAGGACATAGACAATGTTTCACTATGGCAAGCCAGAATACTAGGAGAGTCAATGGCTACATCTACTTTCAATTAGCCTCTACACCTAAAGCTTCTTCTCTCCAAGAAGAGGTTTTGGTAATAGACACTACCCATCACACTTGAGAATACAAAAGCCCTGGATATGATGAGATCTAAAATATTTTTAATACTGGAGATTTTCCTCTAGAAGATGAAAACTTGGAGATATATCAGAACATACAGAATAACAACATTCATCTAGTTGCTACTCAGCCACCCCTTTTTCCTTACAATGAATTATCCTAGTGGTGTTTTAATAACTTCGACCCAAATACTACAACCATCATAACAAGACACGAGATGCGAGTAGCATCCCCAAGTCCTGAAGAAACCTACACAAGATATCACTTACCCACGCATGTGTGCACTCTTAGTGAGCCTTTCTTAAAAGGTTTCCCTCAAAAAAATAAATGGCTAACTAAACTAATGAAACACTGGTGGGTGGATGACCAAATGACTCTCAAGCAGGGATAGAAGCTAGTCCCCACACATGAATTCAAATCACCATACAGAATGTTGGTGTCTATGCTAAATCATTTGTATGGTAAGGAAAAAGCACACAATTTCAAATATATTGTCTACCATTGTCCCATACCATTGTTAAAATGGGATAGGTGTTCAATTGGGAAGATATCTTATGTTTCACCATATGCTTACACATGAAAAACATTCCAGGTATGACGAAGCCCTGTTTTTATATGTCATCCTACCTTATTGAATCCATATGTTCCTCTGTACAATTTATTGATCTAGGGTGGAACTAAGACCGAGACCAACCCCATCTACATGTGTATTGCTATGAATTATGGAGGATGAATTCCAAAATATATTTTTATGATATCTACAACTACTTCCATACCCCTCTCTATACATTTCTTTTTGGTTTTCCTAGGCACAAAATTTCCATCGAAGCCCTAACTGGAATGAAAGGGGTAGCAGAATGGTACCTGGGAAAATACTACTTGAACATTAGGGTGTATGGTTCCACTGGGGACCAAAATATTTTTCCTTACTTTGTCCCATATCGTCTCCTAATGAGAAAAATCTCCTATCAAACCAGAATAATAGGGGTCACCTATCTTCTCATGAGAACTAGCAAAACATTATGGCCTATGTTTCCTATCCACATAGGGAATTACACCATTTCCAATGGTATGCATGCTAAAAAGGAGGCATAATCCCTACAAGATGTATGCATATACCTTACAGACCCAAAAGGTCATGACCCACATGAAATTGTTTCCATCCATGTTAGCTATGTAGGTCTCACCCATCGTAACATACATGTAGTTGATTTTGAGGAAGACATACTCAAAGGGGTTCTTTTCTATGAATAATTTTTATAGAAAATACATATTTATGTTGCCAAGCAAGATATACAATTAGAGAACAAATCCTTGAAAAGAGTTACAATTGAACAATTTCAAATATTGCTACAAGAAGAGTGGGACAAATTGAACACCAAGGAACAAGAAAAAATCAAGAAGGCGGAAAACTTAGAGAAAAAAAGACTCTAAGATGAGGAAGAGTACCAGAAAAAATTGTCTAAGGAGGAAAGAATCAAAATGGAAAATGATATCAAAGTTTATCATGCTTCCCTACAAAAGAATAAATCTTAAGAAGAGGGTAAAATACTGGGTAATGAGGCAAAAGGTAGAAATCTAGTTGACGAGGCAGAGGCCAAAACATTAGTTCAAGAGGCTGATGCTAAGAGGAAAGAAGAATATAAATTGAAACAACAAAAATAACAAGAGTTAAAAAATTCCCCAAGCGATACATCTATTCCCAATTTTGGCATTGTGATCATTCCACCTCAGGAATACACTCCCCTAAATTACATTCGAGATGATTTTACCTTCTCTTATCAAGTTATCATTTTTGAAGGCATTGTAGTGGTCATTAGAGATTATTATTATGATGATAGAACAAAAAACATTGATAAGAGATCAAACAAGAAAAACAGGGGAGAATCCACCAAGTCTATATCATCTACATGAAGAGTTTTGGAGTGGAAATCTATGCCTAACAGAGAAGAAAATGTTGTTCAAGAAGATTTTTCCCTCCATTCCTTAGAAATATTGAATGCATCATCTGTTCTCAAGGTGACCAACACCTTAGGCACATCCTGAAATAGGATTACATAATTGGAGGCAGAATAGCCACAAAGGTGGATGAATCCCTCAACACAGAAAATTTGAATATAGCATTGCAAATGAAAAAGGATGATATTAATACATAGTTTGAAAGAAGGGCAAAAACCTAATGGGACACCCATTTAAGATAATTAGAATGTGTGAAACTAAAATTTGGTAATGAGATAGAAAAACTAAAAGAGGAACACATTGAATAATTTGCCAAGATGCAAAATGAATTAACTCAATCTAAGGGGCTCATGGAGGAACAAAGTTTCTAGATCCTCGGGTTAGTATAAGAAAATAAAAACCTTTAAAGGATCTAGAAGAGATAAAGACCTCAATTATTGTTGTGGAAACTTTAAATCCAAGGAATTGAAGCTAAATGAGAAACTTGAATCCGAGAAGAAATAATTCTTATGTCTTCTCAATGATATACATGCTGATACAAGTGATCAGTTAAGGATTTAAGACAAAATCATTGAAATTCAAGGACAATGTCAGGAGGAAAATGATTCCTTCTATTAGCACTAGGAATCACCTTTAGATTGCATGGAAGTTAAACCCAGTACCCATCAGGTTATGTGTAAATGAAAATGAGCTTTTTAGGGGTCAAATGGATAAAACTCAAAAAATGATATTGATCTAACTCAGAAATCTGGGCTAGCATGCACGAGAAATCAAGGTCTTGACTAACTTCAATCAGTAAGTGGGAGTAAATGTGAACATAGGGAAGACTTTAGTGAGAATAATGTAAAGGTTGATGTAAACATCAGGTCTACAAACAACCTAAAGAAGAAAAACTCTAACACAAGATCTTCTTGAGTTCAAAGTTTAAGGACATTGAAAAACCATCATAATAATATTATAATCAAACATACATCATAATATCACCACAACCATTCATGTGAAACATTCAAGCATGAACACTTCAACATTAGAGGCAAATAGGTTGGAATAAGAAAATTGATTTCTATTAACCAAGAAGTCTTGGATCAAGTACATAACTAGTACACAGTAACTTTATCAAAATATTACAGTATAAGGGAGCCTAGCTCAACCATTCGAACCTACTAAAGCATTTAGACTACCTATTTATAACAAAAGGGGAGGTCACAGCTAGAGGTACGAGATGGATTTCTTGCCATGAAAATCTCTAAGAAGTTATTCCATATAACAACTTAACTAACAACTGTGCTATAAAAGGGGAAAATGTTGGTCAGTGATCCAACCAATCTTTGAACAGAATTGATCTCCCTTTGATGTGAAAATCCTTGCCTACCAAGTGTCCTTCAGGGGAATGTAATTGTCATCATGATTCCAATTGTTGTCTATGAAATTCTCCACATCATCATCTATTCATAAATATGCTAACTTGACTCTCCTTGATCCCTGGTATCTATTGGTGGCATCATTTGATAGCGCTTTGAGTAGTGCCTTTACCAAATTTCCTGTGATTTTGTAGCGCAACCTCCAAAATAGGCAAGTTGAAAAGGTAGTGCCAAGCCTGTGTGTCTTCTATGCAAAATTCAGCCTCTGTCAAAATTTTGGTAGCGCTCGCTTGTGTATCCTGTCAAACTTTCAATAGATCCCACCTGTATAATCCACTCTTCTATTAAAAATTTGGCAGCACCATCATAATTCACAACACCTTCACTTGAATGTTGACAGAATTGGTAGCGACCTCGGGTATTAGTAGTGCCATTAGTATTAGGAGTTTTGGCAGCATTATAGGTAGTGGACTGGTGAAACATAAAAAATAGACTATTCTGTAGCGCCATAGCGCTATGGAATGTCTTCGCTAGTACTGTTGAAGGGACTAATTCTTTGTGAAAACACAAAACTATGAACAGTAAGTACTAGAATCCTTTATAGGTGGAAGATGTAGTATTTCATCAATGGATTATCTTTGCAAAAAGGGGCCATCTTCAAAAATGGAGCTCACCTTTCACTAGTTACTTCATTAACGTGACACTCCTTCTTGTAGAAGGAGGAATTCCCTTTGGTACAATAGGCTTCTTCCCTTTAGTAGTGGAAAGCTTCTTCACTGGAGCTATTCTCTCCTTGGTTGTTGGTTTCTCCTTTTCAATAATAGCTTCAACCAATACACTCAAATTCATTTGAGCCATTTTATCTTGGGATAGCTACAGTTCGGATTTGAGATTTTTGTTCTGATATTGAAAACCTATGTTTTTCCTATAGCGGTTTTTGAGCTTCCTATGAAGAGGTTGGGCTCTTGTTCCTGCAAATATTGCTAGATCAAGAGTGTGTATGTAGCCATCCATGAGATCTTTCATCTTAACCCTGTCATACATGGCTTCCTCTTTCAAATGAACCACCTCCTTCCTAGCATCCTTGAGTTGCTTGATTAATCTTTTGAATGTCTGGCTACTAGGTGGAGTAGTGATGTGAACAATCTCAACAAGATTTTTAGTGGCTTCCTCTGTTGATTAAGGTTGGTTGTCATTGATGTCAACCCTTGAATAAAGACCCATAGTAGAAAGGTTTAGGTAATGGACCCAATAGTGTTTGATGTAAATATGATTCATTATTGTTTTTTCATGGTTGATAAGAAGTAAATATGGATGAACTCCAAAGTGGTCCCCTTATGGTGAAAGCCCTCATGGGAAGACGCTTTGTGGAGTAAGAGAACCCATGCTTAATTGTGGAATAATGAGATGAAGGAAAGTGAATTTATCAGGGAAAATATCTTAGATGGATATTTCTTGTCATGTCATTTTTGGTGGTATGTGGAATGTCACATAATTCCTCACAGTTAGAGAGTTATGGCCATGAGAAGTTGGAGACCTCAGGTTTGGGTAATGGACCCAAGTTTGTTTGATGGGTAATGGTATGAGATATGATATATTTTTAGATAATACTATTCTATATGGATAGTACATGTCATTCCATTTCTGGTGGTATGTAGAACGTCACATAACTCCTCACGGTTTGAGAGTTATGGCCTTACGAAGTTGGAGGACCCTCATATGTCATCTAGA
>ML794918.1:82486-93167 GCA_009831015.1 Picea engelmannii | reverse complement strand
GCCAGAGATTTGGGGAGTTGGAGCTTCCCTCAGGTTGTAGCCTAAGAAACTAGGGGGTTGGAGCCTCCTTCCAGTTGCAGCTGGAAAACAAAGGAATTTGGTGCTTCCAATGAATGTAATTCTTCAAGACATATAAGAAAAAGAATTTTGTGGTTTTATCCTGATTTGGGTTTCCACGTAAAACACTGGTGTACTGTGTATGTGTATGATTGTTCATTTGTTCATTTCTTATTTAGTCTACAGTTATTGGATAATAATGCTTCATTGATATAGCACTTGGATTATATGGTTAAAAGGGACTAAATTTCTCTATTACTGATTCACCCCCCCCCCTCTTAGTAATCCAACATCCTCTTCCTATTTCACATGAATTTCTTATTCTACCTCAATAGGATTCTTAATGCCTTTTTCTTTCTACTGCATAGGAATTTCTTCTTCTACCTCAACAAGCTTCTTAATGCCTTTTTATTTCTGCTTCTTCTTCTTTAGGATGGAGACCTTTGGTAGGACCTGTCCTTCAACTGCCTCTTTAGGAGCTGATGACCTTGTGAAAGGTCTTCTGACCTTGGTGATGACTATTGAAGGAGATGAAGATAAATGTAGATTCTTCCCTTTCTTTGTTGTATTCTTAGTAAAGGAAGGGACCTCTTCTAACTCTGGTGCAGGAGGGCGTAAAAGTTTTCTTTGTGGAGAATTATAGGCCTCCTCCTTAGTTCTTGCAACCTCCTTTGTGGATTTTTTATCTTGAACATGAACTCTTCTCTTTCTTTTCTTGCTAGTGCCTGTTTGAGCAGCACTGGTGGATGGACAAGGGCTTGCTATCTGCAACTGAGGAGTAGCTACTAGGTCCAAATTCATGTGCGAAGCAATAATGAAATGCTCTCATGAGATATCCTTCTTATTTAATTCTTCAAAAACCAACACTCTAATCAACCCAGAATGAAAAATGTTGGTATCCACACCCTTTGACTTAGATTGAACCATGTTTGACATCTTGCTTATGCTCCTTAGCAAGTAGAAGGGGATGTTCATTTCAATTTTTCCAGTAAAATGAAGTAGAAGCCTTATATGGTACTGGTATAGTGTATTTAACCTCCCTTCACACGTAAAGTACCTCTGAATGATCCTCATTATTTTATCGAATTCCCCAACTAGATGATTTCTTGGAACCCCTTTGAATAGATTTCCAGTTTGATATTCAGGCTTATGGAAATCTTTGGCATAGGCTACATCTAAGGCCATAGATTTAAACCATCTCTCTATAAGTTTTAAACCTTTGAAGTACAACAATGCATATAGATTCTTAAACAAAACATAAATTAATCAATGACTCATTCACATAGTACACAGAGATTTATACAGGAAACCCTCAATCGGGAAAACCTTTCTTATTTCATTATATCAAATTTCACCATTCAACATACAATATATACAATGTTTTTAGGTATTCCATAGATATCAAAAGCCTAATCCCTTAATATGGGATTAATTTAGAAAACCGCTAAAAATAGTAAAAACCACTCAAAACAATTTTTTTCGAGGCATTGCACGTAACCAGGGGGGGGCATACCTGCCCCCCGCTCCCGCCCCCCCCAGGACCCCCTAGGGAAGCACCTGGTGCACACGACACAAAAGGAACTACTAGAGGGAATCGTCAGACGTATTTTTCGATTCTAGTGTGCCCACACACAGACATGAAAAGAATATAACACATACCCAACATTCTCCCACTTGTTGTTTTATTTGCATCCAGGGGTCCAGGGAATTATATAGTCAATAATCTAGGGAAGAAATGCCCATTGTTACTCTACACCAGGAGAACTTTTGTATTCTAACAGGCTTTGTCAATGAATCTACAATATTCTTCAAAGTGTCAACCTTTTCCAACAACACCTTCTTTTCCTAAACCATGTCTCTCACAAAGTGATATTGAACATCAATATGCTTTGTCTTCAAATGATAAGATGGGTTCTTTGCCAGGAATATTGTACTCTGACTGTCACAATCTAATCTCACTGCTTGTTGTACCAACCCAATACCTGAACACAATCTTTGTAACCATATTGCTTCCTTGCTTGCATGAGTGGATGCCATGTAATCAACTTTTGTAGTTGAGAGTGCCACTACAACCTGTCTTTTTCTCATCCAACTGATTGCTCCTCCAAATAGGTTAAACACATACCCACTTGTAGATCTTCTGCGATCCAGATCTCCAGCCCAGTCTACATCAACAAAGCCATGTATGTCCATCACTCTGTCCAATCCTAATCTTCCTTGGTAGCACAATCCATAACTGATAGTGCCACGAAGATACCTGAAGACCCTATTTACTGTTGTCCAATGCTCCTTCCCTGGTTTTGACATATACCTGCTCACAACTCCCACTACATGTGCAATGTCTAGTCTAGTACATACCATTGCATACATCAAACTGCCAACTGCACTGGCATACGAAACATGGGACATGTCCTCTTCCTCTTCATGTGTCTTGGGACATTGATCTGCAGATAAATTTACACCTATAGGAATAGGAACCTTGATTGGTTTACTTCCATGCATATTAAACCTCTGCAATATCATCTCAACATATTTTCTCTGATTCAACAAGAGTTTCATGTTTTCACGATCTCTTTTAATTTCCATTCCCAGAATGAAGTTAGCAGCACCAAGATCCTTCATCTCAAATTTGGAGGATAGCTATGATTTCACCTCCTTGATAGCATCCATGTTATTTCCTACCAACAACATTTCATCAACATACAATGCTAAATAAATGACATGATTACCAACCTACTTGAAATATACACAGTGATCAACCCTGCTTATCACAAATCCCAATTCAAGGATGTATGTATCAAACTTTTGGTACCACATCCTAGGTGATTGCTTCAGACCATATAGTGACTTCTTTAGCTTACAGAACAACTCTTTCTTTCCCTTCACTATAAAGCCTTTTGGCTGCTTCATGTAGAGTTCTTCTTTCAGATCCCCATGTAGGAATGTTGTCTTCACATCCATCTATTCCACTTCAAGATCAAAAGTAACAACAATAGATAAAAGAAATCTAATAGAGGTTAACTTAGCAACAGGAGAAAAAATCTCACCAAAGTCAATTCCATATACCTAGGAATAACCTTTTGCTACTAGTCGAGCTTTGTATTTCTCCACTTCTACTTCTACATTAAACTTCTTCTTAAACAACCATTTTCTACCAACAGATTTTCTTCCATCTTTCAACCCAACTATATCCCATGCCTCATTCTTATCCAAGGCATCCATTTATTCAACCATGGCCTTCTTCCATAGTTCACTATCCTATGAATTCACTGCTTCCCTAACAGTTCTGGGATCATCAGCAGTAATAGATAAAGAAAAATTGGAATGAAAATCAAGTGGACTATACCTTTCTGGTTTCCTTCTTTCTCTCACTGATCTCCTCAATACTTGGGTATGAGGTTCTTATTCTTCTACTGCTTCATCTTCTTCAGATGATTCAGATTTTGAATCATCCAACTCTAGCTCTAGTTTCTGAGGTTCATCTTGCCTTCGTAGGAATTCCTATTTGGACACATCTTTGATCTCTCTAAAAACAACATCCTGACTATAAACAATCTTCTTAGTTTCTGGGTTCCAAAGCTTATAACCTTTCACACCATATTTATAATCAATAAAGATACACTTTTCATCCTTTTTATCCAACTTACTCCTATTTTCCTTTGGAACATGTACATAAGCATCACAACCAAACACTCTAAGATGTTGAAGAGAGGGTTTATTTCTAGTCATTACCTCATGTGGAGTTTTATCATCCAACACTGATGAGGGTGAGCGATTGACCAGGTAACATGTTGTACCCACTACCTCTGCCTAGAATTCTTGTCCTAACTTGGCACCGCTGAGCATGGTCCTTGCTTTTTCCATCAATGTCATGTTCATCCTTTCTGCAACTCTATTCTGTTGAGGAGTGTTTGGGGAAGTCTTCTGCATTTCTATACCACACTTCTTACAGAATTCTTCGAATTCATTTCCGCAGAATTCTCCACCAATATATGTTCTCAATACCTTTATTTTCTTCTCTGTCTGATTTTCTATCAGAGCCTTAAACTCTTTAAATTTATCAAATACCTCATATTTCGTTATAAGAAAATAAATCCATGTGTACCTTGAGAAATCATTTATGAATGAAACATAATACACAGACTTACCTAGTGATGGAACAAGCGCAGGTCCAAACACATCACTTTGTATCAATTCTAAGATCCCCTTTGCTCTTGTAGCACCATATGGGAATATTACTTGATTATGTTTACCATATATGCAATGTTCATAGAAATCAAAATCCAGAGTGCAATTAGACATACCTTCAACCATGCCTTTACCGTGTAGTTTTCGAAGGCCCTTTTCTCCAATATTCCCTAGTCTTTGATGCCACAACATGGTCTTCTTTTTAGGGACAGTATTGGACTTATATCCTTCATTTCTATGCTCAGGGACAATAGAATTGTTACACCCATTAGTATAAGTGCTTCCCAAAAACTTGTACAGAGTTCCATACCGAACTCCCCTCATCAACACCATTGCTCCTCATACCATCTTGCAAGTGTTCTTTCCAAATACAATATTCACTCCTGCATCATCCAACTTCCTTACAGATATTAGGCTCCTAGCTAGTTTTGGAATGTGTAGAACCCCAGGGAGAGTTCTAATCCTGCCATCTTTTAGCAGCAACTTAACCCTTCCACGTTCCAAGATTTTCGTTGTCGATTCATCTCCTAGGAATACATCACAAACATCGTATTTTTCATATTAAGAGAACCACTCCCTGTGAGGATTCATATGGTATGATGCACCCGAGTCGATCATCCATACATCATGGTCTGCATGTGTACTTGTATATGCCAATTAAACATCACCTCCTTGTTCAGTGGAGGTTTTCGCCTCTGTGGAAGAGGTACTATCACATCCCTTTGGTTTTTCAACCTTCTTAGACTTGCAATCATTCTTATAATGCCCTATTTTACCACACTTCCAGCATTTCCTCAAATATTTTCCTGGAGACTTAGATCTACCTGTAGATTTAGATCTCCCCCCCCCCGAAGGCTTACCAGGATTCTTGTCTTGGGTATGACCTCTTACAAATAAAGCATATGTGTTATGACTATCCATGCTTTTCCACCTCATCTCTTTAGATAACAAGGATGAAACTACATCCTCATACCTCAATGTAGATTGAGTGGTACTAGCAATTGCTACAACTAGATTATCCCAAGAGTCTGGAAAATAACACAACAAAGTAATACACTTATCTTCTTCTACAATTGTAATATTAACAGAGACAGGTTGACTTACCAGAGTATTAAAGGCATTTATATGTTCTGTCATAGAATCTCTATCTTCCATCCTAAGATGATACAACTTCTTTCGAAGAAACAACTTGTTTACCAGGGACTTTGAAAGAAAAGATCAGTTCAACACCAGTTCTTGCACTTCCTAATTTAAGACAACCTTTTGAAATCCAGACAGATGCAAGTAATTATGTAATGGGAGCAGTTTTACTACAGTATGGTAAGCCAATTTGTTTTCATTCTGAGACGTTTAATGGTGCTGTGATTAATTATCCTATGTATGATAAGGAATTGTATGCATTGGTTCAAAGTGTTAAAAAATGGAAACATTATTTGTTGGGAAAAGAAACCATTATTCACACTGATCATCAACCTCTGCAATACTTACAATCAAAGACAAAGCTACAACAAGCTAGGCCCTTCAGATGGATGGGTTTTCTTCAAAAGTTTCATTTGGTTATCAGGTATAATAAGGGCATTTTTAACAAAGTCGCTAATATGCTTTCAAAGCCTATTATTAGTGCTTCAGTTATTCTTAAGCAGAGTCCTATAATGCATGAAAGTTATGTGGAGCAATATGCTTTAGATATTGATTTTAAAGAAGTGTATGAAACTTTGTTCCACTCTAACCATGTTGAAGAATTGGATTATCATGTGCATAATAATCTCTTGTATCATCTTGGCAAGTTGTGTAGTCCACAGGGGGAAAGAATCAACATCATAATGGAAGCAAATTCTTCTCTTATTGCTGGTCATTTTGGTGTAGGCAAGACAATGGCTAATTTGAAAAGATATTGCTACTGGACTAAGATGAATAAAAGTGTTTCGCGATATGTTTGAGGATGTTCGTTGTGTGCTACAAGTGAACCTAGTAATCGAAAGTTGGGTTTGTACACTCCACTTCCAGTTCCTTCTCGACCTTGGGAAAGTATTTCCATGGATTTTGTTGGTGGTTTACCTATGTCGAGACAAGGTCATGATTATCTTTATGTTGTGGTTGATCAATTTAGATAGATGTGTATTTTTATGCCTTGTACTAAGTAGGTAATAGCAGAACAAATGACACAGTTGTTCTTTCAAAATGTTTGGGTGCATTTTGGTTTTCCTAAGTCCATTATTTCTGATCGAGATTCTCGATTTGTTGGAAGTTTTTGGTCAAGTTTATGGGCACTCATGGACACCAAACTTAAAAAGAGCACATATTTTCATCCGCAAACAGATGGTCAGACAGAGGTGGTAAATCATAAAGTGGTGCATCTTCTTCGTGCTTATTGCAACAAGCATCCTAAACTTTGGGATGAACATTTACACTACATTCAGCATGCATACAATCGAGATAAGCACTCTTCGACACAAACGTCGCCATTTGAAGCATGTTTTGGCTATTTTCCCAAGTTGCCTTTAGATTTTATCTTTGGGAAAAATATTGTTGCTGATGGTCAATACGACATTGATAGGGCAGAGAAGTTCATTGAAAAAATTCAGTCGATATATCAAGTGGTGCAAGAGCAGTTGGAAAAGAGTCAGGCCAAGTACAAGACGCGACATGACAAGCATCGTGTTGATCACAGTTTCCAAGTTGGAGATGAATTTTGGATTTACATCAGCAAGGAGAGGCTTAAAGGAGAAGGTAAAAAGTTGAAACCAATTCGATATGGTCCTTTCAAGATTATAGACAAGATTGGTAACAATGCTTTTAATTTAGATTTGCCTCCTTATATGCAGATGTATGTAGTTGTTAATGTTGAGAATTTGAAGTTGTATGAGCCTCCATTGATTGATGATCAAGAAGAGCATGTTCAGATTCCTTCCATAGATGATTTTTCTCCAGAGTATCTAACAAAACTGCAGGAAGACACCATCCTTGACAGAAGGATGCGAACTTCAAAACAAGGAAATGTGGAGTATTTACGAGTTGGTCTTAAAGGGACGAATCCAAGCAAGGCCAAGTGGATTGAGGTTAGAAGGGTGAGGGAAATTTACCCTCATCTTCACATAGACTGAAAATAGTCTTTTGGAGGTCCAAAAACTTCCCAATGGGGAGGTGTGATCAAGGGATCAAATTTTGCTCAAAAATTCAAAGTGCTCGGAATTGCCTCAAACTGGACGAGAGCGTAGGCCTCATCGTTGTGAACCCAATGCAACTCGTTTCGTCTCAAAAGGATGTCGGGAGCGAGAGATATTGCAATCTGTTCATAACATCAAACAGGCAAAAAACAAAATTGATGCTGACTGTACAGTCCGTACAGGCTGACGTGGTAGGGCTGTACAGACTGTACAATGATGTGGCATCTGATGACATGGTAGAATATGGTTGGTTGTTGAAGGTGAATGATGTGTAGACACGTGGCAGTTTTCTGGTCAATGATTGGGTGCCACATGGCCCAATCGTGGGCTGCCACGTGGCACCCCGACATTGGTTAATTGGTTGATATGTTAAAATGTATTGGAGTCCGTGGGGTTCGACCCCCGTGCCTCCCCATAGGCATAAAGCTCTAACAAAGACCACCGACCAATACGCCCACACTATGTGACTTAACATATAATTGTTTGCATTGTTTTTAAAATCATATGATTGTACATATGGGCGGGGGTCGAGCCGGGGCAAAGCCCCGGCCCATGGTCGTATAGTCGTTTCATATGGCCACTGTATATATATGTGCGTGGTTGCTATGCAACACGCGGGTTTTGAAAGTGGTTTGAACGGTTAACACTTTGGCACATGGTTATATGCTAACATTTCATATGACCCTAGTTAAGTGTGCGGGAAGTTAGCACAGTTGGAGTGGTTCAACCGTTAACCCCTTTTTACCAATGCGTGCGGTCACATGATTCTCATATGCCCAGGTGCTAGGCGGTTAGGGGCTGGCACGCCCTTAACCGTCCTATAGTTTGCACTATTGGCACGGCTGTGCCCGGTATTGGGTTTTCACTCTATTTATTGCGTGTGTACTAGGTTCATTCAAGAGGGGTGTGTTTTGTAGATGCAGAGACAACAAGCTTGAAGGGGGGACTTCCAAGAGGCCTAACTTCTTCATTTTTCTACCGATTGAGGTGTCGAAAGAGCCTAGATAGGGGTTTTTGGACTCTCTGAAGCCATTGGAGCAGTCGGTTTGTCAGTTTGAGCATTGTAAGACATGTTTTTGAGAACTTTTGAGAAATTAATAATAATGATCCATTGGAAGCTGGACCAGGAGATGTAGCCCAAGAGAGGGGTGAACTCCTTTATCAATTGTTGTGTTTATGTGCTTATGTTAATTGATTATGTTGTTGTCTATGTGTATTTTGCATAAGTAATCCATTAATCTATGTGTTGCAAATTGATCCATTTTCTTTGAACACATAACATTTACATTGCAATAATTTCAAGTATTTCAAGTCTTCTTCATTTTTTAGATCAAGTTGGTATCAGAGCACTGGTTTTTGAAGACTTGATTGTTTGCAAGTTTTGTTTCTGATGCTGACAAGTTTGAAAATCACAAGAGGAGAAGGTCAACTTGTGGAGCCAAGTTCTGATCCGACAAGGAGGAAGCATATACCATCACTGCAAGTTTCAAGGAGGCATTCACCAAGCATGGCTCGTGCGGAAAGTCATGAACGTGTTCCTGCAGAAAATGAAGATCTCAGATAGGCTGTCATGGAGTTGAGAGATATGATGAATATTTTGATAGAAAGGAACATATTGTCGCAAGGTGAAGGCTCCAACCCTTCAATGCATAAGGGAGGCAGTGGTGACAAGACTCCAAACGGAAATGGAGGGAATGGTGCTTCTCCACCACACTCTCCTCCATCATATTCTTCTTCTTCTTCTACCAGTTCGAGACCTCTTCTGAATTCTCCAAAGGGGCATGGTAAAACTCCTTCGCAAATTCCTTCATTAAATCTTGATATAAAATTTGAATTGCCAATATACAATGGATA
Source organism: Picea engelmannii (assembly GCA_009831015.1). Lineage (NCBI taxonomy): Eukaryota > Viridiplantae > Streptophyta > Pinopsida > Pinales > Pinaceae > Picea > Picea engelmannii. The sequence continues at coordinate 83,901 of ML794918.1, read as the reverse complement.
AGTTAATGTTGAGAAGTTAGATAATTGGATACGTCAAATTGAAGTATATTGTAGAATACAAAAAATTCAAGATGATGAAACCAAAATTCAGCTTGCTTCGTTAAGATTGGATAGTGCAGCACTTATTTTGTGGGAATCCAAGACTCAGGAGGATATGAAAAAGCATGGTAAAATTTTGATTTCTTGGAATGATTTCATTATCGCAATTAAAAAACAATTTTATCCATTGGCATATAAACAAAAGGAAACTATGGAATGGAAGAATTTTAGACAAGCTAAAGGACAGAATGTACAAATCTTTACTCAGGAATTTAGGAGAAGAGCTTTGGTTTTCGGAGTAGATTTGTCTTCTCAGGAAACTTTGCTCAAATATATTGGAGCTTTACATAGTTATTTGAGACATACTATACTCATGTTTAATCCTTCGAATCTAGATGAAGTTTGTGTACATGCTACTCATTTGGAAGCAAGGGGAAGGAACGACACTCATGAGGGTAACAAGAAGACATTCACCCATGGAGACAAGGGAAAGAAGAAGTTCAAGGGAAATGGCAGGAAGAATACTACAGTGAAGAAAGAGGGAGAAAAGTTCACATGTAAACATTGTTCAAAAGATGGCCATGATGAAGACCATTGTTGGAAGATTCATCCTGAAAGAAGACCCAAAAAGTTTGGCAACAACAACAAAGGGAAGTCAAAGACTGTTACGACTGTTCAATAGGATTTAGGTTCGGATTCGGGTGATGAAACGAAGATCGCAGCCATGGGTTACCAAGGTAATGGTTCTATTGCATGTACTAGCTCTTCAAGTAATACTAATTTTAATGTAACTCAACAAGAGAAAACGAGAATTGAACTTTTTCACATAAGGGTTGTTTCAAAGCATACTAAGATAGACACGCTATTTGATACTGGATCTCAAGCAAACCTTATTTCTGAAGAGATTGTTAAGAAACTTAAGTTGGAAACAACTCCACATCCTAAGCCATACCCTCTTGGTTGGATATGTGATAATGCTAAGTTACAAGTAACAAGAAGGTGTAAATTTAGGTTTTCTATTACTGCAAATTTCGTTCATGAGGTAGAGCTTGATGTGATTCCGTTAGATATATGTGGTATTGTGTTGGGAAGCCCGTATTTGTACGATAGGAAACCTATTTTCTATCGTCATGAGAATAAGTATCATTTTTTTAAAGATGGGGTTGAGTACATTGTTAGATCCCACACTAAGAAGATGAATTTATCAATCATAAATGCAGGACAAATGAAAATGTTAGTTAATGCTAGTAAGAATTTTGTTCTCTTAATGATCAAACCTAAAAATGATGTTGAGAACGAAGCATTTCAAGGTTGTGATACAAAGTTAAAATCCAATCTATTTGAAGTTGTTAATCAGTATGATGACATGTTTAAAG